>PVHP010036880.1:0-17628 GCA_004024765.1 Zapus hudsonius
TAGCGGAGGTGAGACACCCTGTAACTCACATGGTTAGACATCACTTTCACATTTTACTGAAAATGACATGGAAAATGGTATGAAGACTGAGACTGTGTCTTGAGTGAATGGATGAAATATTAGTAATGAGGTTGTTTGAAAGGGGAGAGACTATAAAGCCAGGCTTGAACCAGTCACGCCTGGGGAGGCAGAAGCCTAAACTGGTAGCTGGCCAATGGACCTCAGTGACTTTGAAGATTAACAGGAGATGATCGTCAAGCTTGAGTGGCTGACGGCAGTCATACTTCTCACAGGTAGGGAATCAGAAAAAGTAGTTATAGCCATTGATGCATTAACGAGAATGGATTGACTTAGAGGTTTCTATTTGTGGTACCCATGGGAACATGCTAGGGAAATACTGCATTCCAAAGATTCCAGAACCTGGTGTGGGAGTTGGCAATGCAGCTGGGTGGACTTGAGCCAGATGGTCATCGTGGAACCTGGTGACCAAGGCTGAGGGGACACTATGATGCCAACAGGTCATGTGTGAGGAATAGACTTTGGCTCGATTTTCCATTGGTTCAACGTATTATTATTATTCAACTTATTATTCTCAGCTAGTTATTGGGGAAAAAGATGGTTGATGTGGAATAATATTTAGAATCAAGCCCATTGGTCTCAGATGAGGCCTCCACTGCCTGGGGTTGGTGGAGTGGATCTAAGAGGAAGTGATATTCAATGTCTCTTGTGCTCTTAAATTTGTAGGAAAAACTCCCTATCCTGGCTTCCTTTGTGTACTTTTCAGTGCAATTTTTAACTCAGCGATGATTTCAATCATCCTCTCGAATAGCAGTTAAACACAGCGATGTTCTCGAAATCTGCCAAACGTAACTACAATCGTATAACTCCTGAGAAGTTTTGGGGCAGAAGTGCAAGGGAGAAGAGTGGAGCCTATCCGTCCCTGAGAGCCTGGGGTGTCCCCAGGAACAGGAGCTGACACAGGTGTTCGGCTCAGTTGCTGACTGCTTTCCATCAGGAAGGACTGGGGGGGTTCTTAGCACTGCTGCTTTGTGGCACTCAACACACTTGGCAAGCAGTCAGCCCTGGCTGGGATTTCCCTGGGGAAAATAAAAGCCACAGGGAAGTCATCAGTGTGACCTTCTGGGAAGCTGGCACCGAGTCACACCACAGGCAACCTCTCTGTTGTCATTCGTTGAGTTGGTAGATATCAGGTGATCCTGGAGGGTCCCTCTTCATGGGAGAAGTTAGAGAAAGGCAGGAAAAATAAGCAGAAGGTTACCAAATACTCCCGCCATGAAACTTAACGCCCACTGATGTGTTGATAGAAGGGGTTGGGGGGCTCTGGTGAGAGGAAGGGGTTTCTTTGGTTCTCAAAACACAATTAGAAGCTCTTTTATTACGTCTGACCCATCATATTGAAATGCTGTCACTTGTATCGTTAGCAAGTAAAGTGTTGATAACATAGTCAAGTGCGCAGCAGAATTCTGGCTCTCCAGAGTCTGGACTACCTCCCAATATTAGGAATGGGAGTCAAACTGCAGTTGCTTTGCCTGGCTAACAGAAGTCCTGCCATTAGCAGTCTGAAGGCAATTTTAATAAAATACATAGCCCCGCTGAGATGGTCTCAAAAGAGAAATAAGCAATGTAGAGAAGAAGCTTTTGTTTAAAAGTAATTATTTAAACTATGCATTACAGGTAATTTTCTTTTACTAGGAAGCAAATGCTATCAGAATTTCAATAACGATTTGGTAGCGCTTATTTAAATAATGTGATCTTGTCATTGTTTTTTAAAGAGTTAAAGCAGTGTTTGATTTTTTTCCCCCTTATGTATAAAATGAGGGCAAATTGGATCCAGGTATCCTGTACATGTGTTTTCCAGCTGACATTACATTTTTGGGGTGACTGGTGTTGCTTTTTTAGATATATGGACATGTAGTGTACTGATTCTAAAATTCTGGGAATTACACACTTGAAGTCACATATAGATTAGAGTAGGAGACAAAATATATCTTTTTATTTTTTCTTTACTATCAAAAGGGAAGTCACATGCCAGAATTTTTTTTAAAGAGCTTTTCATGGCACACTTGGTGTAAACTATAGTCACAAAGGTTTAATAAGTGTGTGTGTGTGTGTGTGTGTGTGGTGTGCACGCATGTGTGTCAGAGGAGTGTAATGCTTTGCTGGTTCAAAGCTTGTTAAAAGTCTATTTGGGAATCGTGAAAACCACCACCATTGCTTTGCTCTTTAGAAATGACATATTACATCAAGTCCACACTGCAGAGTTCACTATGGCTTTTCCGCAGACAGCATGAGGGTTCTGCTGCATTAGGAGATGCGAGAGGGGCCAGAATGGTAATATTTTCCATAGTCTTCCAAGGGAGGGGGATGGCATTGTACGCCCAGCAGGAGTGGGTGGCAGGGACATTAGGTTATTACAGCCCACAGTTCAAGTACTACCCAATCTCTACTTTCTCCAGGACCTATGTTTCCTTGGCTCTAATATAAAAATAATAAAATCAGCCTCCCATATTTGTTAGGGACATATGATACAATACATGGTATACTTTTGGGGGTGGGATCTGGCATGGATAACGCAGTCAGGAAATTTGAAGGTTTATTACTGTTGATTTTGTTTCCAGTGTGTGTGTGTGTGTGTGTGTGTGTGTGTGTGTGTGTGTGTGTGTGTGTGAAACGTGCGTGTCCTGTGCCCACCTGTGTGGAACCCAAGAAAGAGATTGATCTTCCATCTTATTTTCCTGAGGTGGTCTCTTGTTGAACCTCCAAAGCTCCCCACTTTTCGGTCAGACTGGCTGACCAGGATCTCTAGTGGTTTATCTGTCTCTAGACACCATAGCTCTGGGTAACCACACCTGGCTTTTTCCAAGGATTCTGAGATTGAAGTCAGGCCCTCATGCTTGTAGCAAGTGCTCATACTGACTGAGCCTTCTCCCCAGCCCCAAAGTGTGAGCTTTTCTTATAATAAACTATGAACCCAATCTTATCAGAGAAAGTTCTCTGATAAGATTTTCGTAACAATTGCAGTCAATATATTGATTAATGTTTTATCTCTACTTCAAATGAAAATGTCTAATCAAGACCAAAGTTGAAGCTGGTAACTCAAGTCCAACATATCACTTCTGTTATATAGGTAAGGGTCTTGGGGACATCAAGGAGAGAGAACTTAATTTTATCATGGCAAAACCTCACTGTAATATCTTAGTTTGTGATGATGTAAAAGAAAATCAGAGTGTATATTTTCCCTATTCACGGAAGGTTTTCCATTAATGTTACCATAATGGATAGTTGATATCTATAGGCAGATAACAGAGTAAAGTTGAATATGAATTGCCCCTAAAATGTTGTTTAGCATTCTGCTGAAATGCTGAGAGAGAGAAATAAAGAGAAACAGAGAGAGAGAGAGAATGAGAGAGACAGAGAGAAAGGATGAGAGAGACAGAGAGAGAAAGAGAGGAAGACAGAGAGAGAGGTCACTTGTAGCCTTAAGTGTTGTTGATGGAAACAGAACCTTGGACACACATTTTGGAGAACCCTTGTGCTTATGTAATAAATATACATACCTGCCCAGCCTTTTGACCCAGTAAGAGAAACCAATAACAGAAATAGAAACGAAGGAGCTCGATGCAAGAGAACACGTTCTGAATGCCTAGAACATCTTATAGGGCCCCAAACTTAGGAGGGTCTCCAAGAACCTAAGAGAAAACTGAAGATCACTTCCAATTGCCAAGTATGGATCATTTGGGAAATAAAATGGTAATAATAATGGATTGTACTCACAGAATCCATGATATGTCTAAGATTGTTAAATAAATAACAGGCCAAAAAAATCCTTTTAAACCCCAAAAATTTGCAATTGAAATGACCTGAAGGAAGGATGGAGACAGAAAACACACATCAATAAACCTCACACGCTTAATATTTCAGGTAGAATCACGTGGATGTCCAACGTTAAAAAATATTACAAATATGAACTTTTACTCAGTGGCAAAACATTTCATCTCAAGTTGCTTATTTGTCATGGAATGTGAAGTAGTAATTGTTCAGTGGGAAAACTGGTCGACATAAGGCAGAACATGATCAAAGTTAGTGTCACTAGTCATGAAACGCCAGTGCGCTGGCATTCCCTGGGAGTCCCTGAAGAAGCATAAAAACTGCTCCTGTCATTTTCTTGTTATATATATATATATGTATATATATATATAATGTGAGTTTAATCAGAAAGAACTATCAGACAGTCAGAATTGAGTGGCAGGCTTAAAATCAGGGGCAATGCCATTTAAAAAGTACAGATGTCACCACGGTGGCTGAGGGACTTCTCAGAGGGAACGAAATAAAGAAAACACCATTTGCATCAAACTAAATACAGGTCAGGTAAAGGATGATCAGTGGGACAGTTGCTGAAATTCAAAAATCGGCTCATAGTAATAACTTGACTGTATTATTTTGGAGCATTGAATTTGTGGTCCTGTGAAAGACTCATGCTCGGGGATGCTGGGCGAAATATAGGAGAATGTGGAATGTTACTTTTGCAATATTTTGTTGGTAGAAATTATTTCAAGATGAGATATTAAATTGGAAAGTAAAACATTAGGACTGAGGAGATGGCTCAGAGGGTACTTGCTGTCAAAGCTTTTCAGCCTGGGTTTGATTAACCCACTTAAAGCAAGATGCAGAAAGAAGCGCTTGCATCTGGAATTCGTTTGCAGTGGCAAGGGGCTCTGGTGTGCCCACTGCTCTCTCCCTCTCTCTTCCTCTCTCTCTCTCTCTCTCTCTCCCTTTTGCTCTTTCTCAAATAAATGAATAACTATATTTTTCAAAAGTAAACTATTAAAATGTAAACCTTCAATAAGATGCACACATAACCCTTCTCTCTTATCACAAGGAAAGGGTTTGCTGCAGGCATGTAGGCAATGTCCCTGGACTCTCTGAGGACGTGAAAACTTGTAGCTGGGAACAGAGCTGCCCACGTGATTCTCCTGTTCACTGGCTTTTCTCACACCACGTGAGCCTCGGGCTATGTACTGTGCTTACCTATTTTGCTAGCCTTTTTTTGCCAATAAAACAGGAATAATGATCTTAGCAATATGGTTTCTAATTATTCACACCAATGGAGAGGAGCAGCAGTGTCGAGAACGGTGCCCAAAACCAGTTGTTGTAAGAAGCCCTCACAGGAACGTCAAGATTCAGGCCAACAATGTGAACCTACACATTGGAAAACGCTTCCTGAAGGGGAAAGCAGCCTGTCAACATCCCAGCCGCTGTAACTTAAAAGCAAGGTGTGCATTCAGGCTTTGCAAAGCTGGAGGGATCTGGTGAGGTGGGGACAGTTCTCATTCAGGCTTCATGACAGCAGAAATGGACCGGAGTGGGGTACAGGTGGGTCACTCTCTGAGATCACACAGGGCTGTGGGCCTGTGGCTTATTTGCACTAATATACAGATGGTTAAAGTGTTCATTCAAAGATGGCAGTTGTAGGCCGAAAATAAAGGACCTACAGTTTACAGATAAGGAGACTCAAGTGAAGTCTGTGTGACCTGTGTCATTTCCCAAAGCACAGAGCTGGAACTGTCCAGCAAGGAGTTGGATTGTAACCTGTGGTTTTTCCATGGTCGAGAATACAGCCAGACTAGGCTGGGGAGATGGCTCAGTGGTTAAAGTGTTTGCCATGAGTCCCTGAGTTTGGTTCCTCAGAATTCATAAAGTCAGGCACAGGCTTTTATAATCCCAGTTTGCCTGCAGTGAGAAGAGAGGGAGGGAGGGGAGAGCTACCTGGGAACTCCCAGGCTAGCCTGGTGAACATAGAGAGACCCTGCCTCATAGACGAGGAGGAAGGCAGTGAGTGACACCCAAGGTTGTCTAATGACCTCTGGGTGTGGACCTCTGTTTACCCACACCAGAAAAATTCTTAACTGAATTACAACTAGACCAAGCAGTTCATGAACTTTCTTCTGCAGCATCAGGGGCTCCCTAAAATAACATGAATTTTCTATGTGTAAGATTGTTCAGACACACTTTTTTTTTAAGCAGAAGAAAGGATACTAATTGATTCCATAGATTTTCCAATTAGTGATTTGTTTTTCACCATCCAGCACTGTTATAGAGTGGAGACACATTTACCCGAGTTGGGAATCTATCCACACGTTTTATGGGTCATGTCCTGGGAATCTGTGATCAATATCTTTGCACAGAGATTGTAGGCTTTGCTCAGTCACCAAATTAATGCCAGAGATAAAACCAGAACTCTAACTGCTGATGGCCAGGGAAATGGTTATCTCCCAGGCCATGTGATAAGTTTTCTTTTTTTTTAATCTTTTTAAAATATTTTATTTATTCATTTTCAAGCAGCGATACACACACACACACATATATATATGTATATATATATATATATATATATATATATATATATATATATATATATATATATATAGAGAGAGAGAGAGAGAGAGAGAGAGAGAGAGAGAACACCAGGGCTACCACCTTGTGGATCTGGCTTATGTGGGTACTGGGGAATTGAACCCGAGGCCTTAGGCACTGGAGGCAAGTGCCTTAACCGCTGAGCCATCTCTCCAGCCCAAGTTTTCTTGAAGATAGCTCTGCATTAGTCCATCATTATCCCAAGCTTGCAGATCCAGTCCTGAGGTCAGGCATCAGTGGAAAGATATCTGATTCAAGGAGCCTTTGGCAGTAATTCAGATCACAAGCTCTAGAGAGACACTCATTAGCACTCTGGGGCAGAAGTGTGATTTGAATAGAAGTCTTTGCATTGCTTGAAAATCCTTGGGGGGCATGGAGAAGGGCTAGGGACAATAGTAGAATTATCTTATCAATATCGAATGAATATTTTTAATGCAACAGTGGCTTTCCAGTGGACATCCACCTGTGTCGGCTGCAAGTCTGAGATTCCTGAATTACTGTGGGGCATTGGAGAAACATTGGGGAAGATCTCTCTTCCCACGCACCTAGGATTTATTAATGATCTACTATCAACGTGTGCGTATTATAAAACTCATAGAAACATTTTAAATTGCGTCTAATTGCAACTCGATTTATGATGAAGATTAAAGAGCTATAGAATACCCTTTTAAGTCCCTGATTTTTGTAGACACGGAACCAACGTATGGAGAGGTTAAATTTTATTTCATATTGCAGAGTTAATAAGTGACAGAGCCAGAAAAACGTACCCACATTTCCTGATTCCTGGCTCGGGTTTCTTTCCAATGGCATGGTGCCTCTTGAAACATACAAGATGAGAGCAACATCATGTTGGGTGAAATGCATGAGAAGTGTTGGGGGAGGGGGTCTTTGCAGGATTTGGGGGGGGGCGAAGGAACAGGGTCAGTACATCCTTGAGTTTTGCAGTGGTGGTTTATGTTGGTACTCAAGAATGAAGTAAGGACCTCCATTCATCACCACAAATTCCTGTTTCTACTGCTGTTTTCTCTTGCACAAGTCGGATTGCTACCTTCTTTGGCATAGATGTGTGCCTGCGTTTGAGCTTCTAACACTGGAGATCTACCCCTTAGGTGGCTAATAAATCTCCTGACTGCTCAGCAGTGGTCATGGAGGGATTTGCAACTGCAGTGAGGAATTGAAATTATTTGCTATCATTTGGCTTCAGGAAGAGTTAGAATCTTGTCTCTAACATAAGCGTGAGCCAAGGTACTGTCTCCTTTTTTTTTTCTTCTAATTTTAGTTGGAACCATTGGCACCCGTCTTACCTAGACAGCCTACTGTTATTTCTACCAGGCACAATCTGCTGGGATGGGCTCTTGTCCAAGCCTTTTAGTGCGGCTTCTTTTCACCAGTTACCCAAACACAGCCATGCCTGCACGTGGAGGGCGCGAGCTTTCACCCTTCTCATTAGAAGTCATCAGCTCAGACACTGAGATGCTAAGTTTAATTGGTTCAATGTATGACTCAGAGAGAATCGGCTGTTAGGACTGAAAATTGTGGTATGATTTAATTATGGGTCAGGTAGTAATTAGTCCGACATTTTTGGAGCTGGGACATGGATGATCTGTTTGACGGCTGGTGGAAGAGAGGAAAGGTGACCCGTGATGTCTACTTGTCAGCCTTTGCTTATTTGGCTCTGGACTGCCCTACTATGGTCCTGGCAGGGTCTTCCTTGTGAGTATCTGTCTCTGCTGGCTTCAGTCATGGCTGCGTGTAGCTGACGTCTGCATTCCCTTTGCCATAGCTCTCAGGGACCACCAGCACTCCCTCCAGAACTCTGGGACTATTGGATAAATCGAGACCAGCACTATCTCTCTGAGCTTCGACATCGGTGTGGCTATCCGATAATCTTTCTCTCCACTTGACTTTGTGGGGGAGGTCTGCCAGGATGATGCCAGGGATAGGACACAATTCTTTTTGCTCAGGTCCTATGCAGAAAAGGGTTCTGTTACTCCCTATCCAATGAGGTGCCCTGCAAGGGTAGGAGTGTGAGGAACTCAGAGGAGCTTTCGAAGCCTCTTCATTCCTGGGAACCGTCCTTCATCCTAAATCAGAACTGCCACAAGCATTCAGCATCTCAAATGATCACACATGAATAGTGACTTTCTGCCTATGAAACTGCAGGATGCTCTTTCCCTTCTGATTTCTGGGGAATCCAGCAGAAAAGAGTTTAGTTAAGTGGAGAGAATAATGAATAAGGATGTTTATATCACAATGCTGAGGGGTCCACACTTTGTTGTTTGGGTTACGTAGGGGATTCTTCTTCTGGGGTTATGACTGATTGTTACTCTCTGAAGCAAGACATCTAAGTGGTCCCACAAAACATTTTCAAATAGCTACATCCAGATAGACATGAGAATTTGTATAAATTGTGTGCCAACGAGGGATTAAAAGTATGTAGAGCACTGTGTTAATCCGCTTTCAGTTACTATAACACACACCCATGTTAATAGACTTATAAATAGTTTTGAAGGTTACAGTCCATAGAGATATTGGAGGGGATCCAAGCTTCCTTTCTCATGGCTGAGGAGTGGAAGGCAAAAGAAAAAGAAGAAAGAAACTAGGGTTCCACTATTCCCTCAAGGGCATGCGTCCATGGTCAGAAGCCCTCCTGCTAGGCTGATGTCTTAAAGATTCGATCAGCTTCCAAAAGTCTCACAATGGATATTTTACCATATGAATCTTTGAAGAGGACTTCAAGTTCCAATATTGAAATTACATCCCAGTGATCTGGATAAAAATATATATACATATATATATAATTATATATAATATAATATATGGCATTATCCAAGTAGAAAAGAAGTTTATAAAATGAAACCAAAATTGCTAATAAGAATATTTGCATATATAGGTGCCATATGCCTTTAATCCCAGCACTTGGGAGGCAGAGGTAAGAGAATTGCTGTGAGTTTGAGGCCACCCTGAGACTATCTAGCAAATTCCAGATCAATCTGAGCTCCAGTGAGACCATACCTCAAAAAACCAAACCAAACCAAAGAAACCAAAACAAACTAAAAAAGAATCTTATATCTGGGACTGGAGACATGTCTGTTGATAAAGAGCTTTCTGTGAAAGCATGAGGAACAAAATTCCAATTCTTAGCTTCCACATCAAAGGTCGGGCTCAAAGCATGGCTGGAATGCCAGCACCGGGCACCTGCAGATGGGAAGGATCCCTTGGGTATGCTGGCCAGCTTGTCTAGCAGGTCAGTAAGCTCTAGGTTCAAGAGAGACCCTGTTAGAGGTGGAAGGCAATTGAGGAAGACTTCCCTCAATGCCAAACTTGGGTCTCCACATATATTCTCACACACATGTGTTTACACCTTCCGACCCCCATGTACGTGAACATGTACACACACATCACACATGAGCGTGTACTGGAGCATGCATCTCTCTCTCTCTCTCTCTCTCTCTCTCTCTCTCTCTCTCTCTCTCACACACACACACACACACACACACACACAGAGGCATCACACAATGAGAATATACGTACACATTATTTCATGCACACAGAAGGGACAGCTACCAAACAAAGGGTGATTTCAAGTTTGAGAGACTTAAAGTGTGCGGATTATTTACCCCACCAATACCTCTATTAAAAAACAAAACAACCTTACCATTATTTGCACTAATATTCCTGTTTCTCCAGCTAGCAAATGCTCTTAGATATATAGGACTTTCCGTGCAGTGTATTTCAGTAAAATGTACCACAGTAGGATGGCAATCCACAGGAAGTCTAGGAAAGCCTGTCACCCTGAGGCTCCATTGTTCTACCTTCTCCTTGTGAGGGTGCCTTCTGCGCAGTATTATTTAAAGTCTTATTTTCTATATAGAAGCATTTTATCTTGTCTTTGTGAATGCTGTTTCTAGATAGTATAATTTAGATCAAAACTTGATCCGCACCTGCTCTCTCTGTCAGGCCTGTGAGCTTCATGGCAGGTCCCACAAAGCTGGGCCCATGCCAGCTCGTCAGCAGCTGAGAGAATGGAGGCTATGCTTGCAATCAGGAGGCTGGGTTCACTCCCAGAGCTTCCCGGGCATGTTAGATTGTAAAGCCCTCACACCAGTGACTTCTCTCTGATTGCAAATGTGGGTTGGTTGCATTCTAGTTTTCAGACAGACTTGATAGCAAGTTTGCAAATTCCTAGTTATGTTGGGCTCAAATTTTATTTAATTCCATAAGAGAACAATAGTATAGAAGTGACAAGTAATTTGGGTCACTTAGGTCCAAACTTCCTTTTTTCTTAGAATCACTGTTTATAATTACATATATATACATTATACATATATATGTGAAACATACATATCATAATAATATTCATAATAATATATATCATAATAATATATACATATAAATCCAAAGGGAATCAAAGGGAATATATATATATATATATATATATATATATATATATATATATATATATATATTTAAAATAAATCTTATTTTGGTTTTGGTTGTTTTGAGTCAGGGTCTCACTTGTAGCTGAGGCTGACTTGGAACTCACTCTGTAGCTCTGGGCTAGCCTTGAATTCACACCCATCCTCCTACCTCTGCCTCCAGAGTTCTGGGATTAAAGGCCTACACCACCATGTCTAGCATATATTTTTTTTAAGTTATTAAAGTTTTTTATATGTATGAAGCAAAAGGCATGTTATGCATAATTAATATCCTAAGAACTTGTATTCGGATTCCTTGTTCATTTCATGAGACAATATCACGTGTTGGTAAATGAGCAGAATTGTCTCAGCTCGTGCTTAGTTTACATGCAGAAATCACGGACTCACACATTACTAAGCACTTTTTCGGCAACAGAAAGTCAGCTGTATTAGTTGCTTTCTGTTGACATGATTTAAATACCCAACATAACTTCAGTCAGGGAAGACATGGCTGTGGAAGCCGGGGCAGCTGATCACTGAAATCAACTGTCAGGAAGCAGAGAATGGACCAGAAGGGAGAGTGTGTTTTATAAACTTCCAAGCAGGGACTCTAGTGACCCCCCCTTTCTCCAACTAAGCCCCACCTTCTGAAGGGCCCAAGGTTCTTACAACAATATCAGCAGCTGAGGAACAAACCCCAAACACATGAGCCTATGGGAACCATTTCGGATTGAAACTGTAACACTGCATTTTTAAAAATTGTTGATTATAAACAATTTGGTGATTTCTAGAAATGTATTATTTTAACTAGATGACTTTGTGCAAATTCCCACTGGATAATGTTTTTTTTTTTTCATGATCATTCTTGGTCTAATTTTGTAAATAGTTTTCTGGTGTTGCTTCCTGTGAAATAATTTATCTTAGACTGATAACGGGTAACTGTTCTGGGTTAGGGTGAAAGGTCAAAGATTCCTTTGGGTAACCCTTCCAAAGCTGATCCTAACTCCAGCCCTCCAGTCTGACTAAATCTTGCCACCCAGTTTACAATCTGGGAAATTCCATTCTTCTTTTCTGGTCCATGAACTCCTGTAGTTGACAAAACGGATTTCTAAAAGATAATTGTATTGATTAATTCAATTTCTGGGTCCAGCACAGGGTTGTAAATTGGAGATCACTCATAGAAATTGAATACAAAGGAAAATCTTTTTAAGTCTTTTTTTTTCCTGGTGCATTCAATGATTTATGCTGAACTCCTAAAAGCTTTCCAACCTCACAGAGCTTCAATAAACTTCTAATGGAGTCCTGAATGCCAGTTCTATTTTCGTTGCTTGTACAGTAGGTGGGAAACCTTTAGCAGGAATAGCCTTTGTTTCATTTTCATTGAAAAGCCCCTTGGACTAACACTGCTAATACTTTTATCAAAAGATGTCTCATGCGACATGATCTACAAACTCAAATGTATAATATGTTGTTCCCAACTGTAAGTTACACTTCTATATCAATATCTCTTGGCTGCGTATATATGCACAGGCTGGCATCTATTTTCACATTGAATGTATGGGCTCCCGATTTCTTATGGTAGCTGGTTGAGTATTTCATCAGATAATAGGTTCTCAAACTACAGAAGCTATTTTATCCACATTCCAGTGCCCCCAACAGAGCATAAAACAGTACCCTTTACACAATGGATCCTAAAATAATAGTTCCCGTGAATGGTGACCCAAAGAATACACATTTAATCAGAGAAAAACGTACGATTTGATTTTGATACAGGTACATTGGCAAAGATGTCACTTGAAGAAAGTCCCTTTTATTGGCAATTACAACTGTTTTATTCTTATGTGGCGAGATAGAAGCCAGGCACTGCCACTTTTATATAGTTTTATTTATAATTGTGAACATGGAGAACCGCATGAGGCCATCAATCAGTAGAGAGATGAGGGACCAACAGAATTACTTCTGTAGGTGGCCAATTTTTTTTCAATCAAGGACAACTGAAAGGTCATGATTAAAACAGTGATTTCCCTGAAATTGTAAGTAACTGTTAGCGATTGTTTTGCACAAAGATGTCAAAACTACTTTTTCTTCCGAAAAAGAAAATTATAAGTTCTTGAAAACATTGGCAGTTTTCCAAATTTCAGTAGCACCACTGTAATGTATTTTAATTACTGCATTCGAGTTGGTTTCTTAAAAAAAAATAAAAGGTAAAAATAAGTGTGATAGTATATACTTATAGATTAAACCAATAGCTGTCTGATTCCTCAGCCATACCTGCATATTCATGGTCAAGATTAGCCAAAGACTAGGATTTCATCATTTATATTCATGGAGAGTGTGTGGTACAACTTCTTATAATTCTTTAGAGAAATGAATAGTGATACCATTACATACTTCTATTAAAATGGAGCAGGGACACTTGAGAGATGTCTGTATGTTTCTTCAGTAAACCAGTTTTCAAAGGCAGCCTGGGATACCACATGCTGGTCTGATAACTGGAGGGGGTCTTTATTCTGTGACTCTGGACTGACTTTCATCCCTGGGTAGTGGCTGAGAGGTTTGTTACTGATTGTTATCATGTTTCAGATGAGGTGTGGACAGGAGGTCTGATCACTTGTAGTCATTAAAGATTCCTCAGACCCTCTGTCGCAAGAAGGATTTTAACCACAGTGTCCTGGTCACTTTCCAAATGGGGTAATTGCATCCAGCCTCTGAACGTCTTCCTGCAGGTTCTGTTTTTGTTTATTTGTTTGTTTGGGGTTTTTTATTGTGGTCCATGTGTGGGATGTGGAGCTGTGGTTTGGGTCTGTGAATCCCTCTTGGGTTTTAAGCTGTGGTGTCCTTTTAAATCTTCAGAACAGAGCAGGGGAATTTTGTGAGACGCGTATTATTTTAGCCTGAATGGATAATTAGTGGTCGGCACTTTTCCCCTCTGCTTTTGCAAAATATTTTTATTCAGTTTATTATTATTACTACTATTATTATTTGTGTGTGTGTGTGTGTGTGTAGTGTGTGTTTTTATGTGTAGGAGATGTGTGCAGGTGACCTATGGACTAGAATTTGGCAAGGTGTTTTCCTCAATTTCTCTTTCTTCACCTACGTGTGTGTGTGTGTGTGTGTGTGTGTGTGTGTGTGTGTGTGTGTGTGTCTTCCCCTTCCATGTTGTTTTAGTCAGGGTCTCTCCTGTTCACTGTTCCATTCACCGGACTAGCTGGTCCCTTATGCTTCTGGGGATTGGGGAATTATTCTACCTCCCCCCTCGCCCTAGGCATTCTGGGATTACTGATGCTAACACTACCATATCCATCTGTACAGGAGTTCTGAGGATCAGAATTCAGGTACTCACATGTCAAGTGCCTTATCCCTCAACCTTATCCACAACCCTTATTTTGGAGACAGAGTCTCTCTCTGAAAACCAAGAGCTCATCAATTAAGTTGGGCTAGCTAGCCAGCCAGGAAGCTCCAGGGATCCTCCTGTCTCCACCTCCCCAGTGTACACACTTCTGCACCTGCCTTTTTTTACACAGATGCTGGAGATTTGAACTCAGGTTCTCATGCTTATGAGGCCAGAGCCATGGCCACTAAGCTATCTCCCCACCTCACTTTTTCCCCCTTGAAGAGATACATACAAAGGACTCAATGAAATCAGGCAAGAACAGGAATAGCAACAGATGTTCTGTAAGACTTGGGCTCCTGGATGGGGATGATTCAAGGGCACCTGCATGCTTTTACCTTTCGAGAAAGTGCTGGAAGGTGGAGAAGGCAAATGACAGGCAGTTGCTGGGTTTGGGGAAGCAGCCCAGGAATCTATGCAGAGCGAGTTCATTTACAATTAAAACCTGGTAATGTTCCATTGGAACCTGAGCAAGACATGGTTCATTTCCATGTTAAATGTCAATCTCTTTCCCATTGATAAGCACTTTCTCTTTAGGTTTGTACCGGCAGAAGGATAGAGCTCTGATTTTAAGAGCAATATTTTGATATGTCATAATTTTGATGGTCATGTTTTGAGTAAGATGTTTCACTCAGGATCACTTTTCTTGTAATCTACAGAAATATAAAATTCTTTCAAATCAACATTTATGGGATGCCAGACATATTAAATGAACTGCATTTAATATATTGATCACAGAGATTTTATCTGTCCAAAAATTCCTGATGCAGAGTATTTATCCGATTCTGTTCTTACTTGGTTGAAAGCAATTTGTAATTGTTTTTGTTGTTGTTACTGCTGTTATTTTTGCTTATTGTTTATTCAATAAGAGAAAACGGTACAATAAAATTTAGTCATTTAGTCCTAAGATTATCCATTAATCTTCAAACTTACCCTGGCACCAACAGCATATTGTAGAATATCATATGCCCATGAATCCTGGCATTTCTCCCCTCTGTCCTTCTCAAAGCCTGGGCTACTGAGATTGCTTCTCTTTGTCTTTTCTTTGATGACTCAATATTTTTGACCTATTCATGGAAGCCATGTAAATGAAAAACTGCAAAAAGGGCTGGAGAGATGGCTCAGCGGTTAAGGCACTTGCCTCCAGTGCCTAAGGCCCCGGGTTCAATTCCCCAGGACCCACATAAGCCAGATCCACAAAGTGGTGGCTCTGGTGTGCTCTCTCTCTCTCTCTCTTCTCTCTCTCTCTCTCTCTGCTTAAAAATGAATAAATAAAATATTTTTTTAAAAAGAAAAAGTGAAATATAAAAGATAGAAAAGAAAGTTTATCTTACAAGCAAAACTCTAAGCCACATTATATTATAATTGTTTGGTTGCTAATAATTCATGTTCCCTGTGGTGGTATTTATTTCTTGACAGGAAGGGATTCTTCTCATCTTTCTTTCTGGTGAACCCTGCTCTGGGTACTGTATGATGGTGCTGATATTGCTCCAATGTCTCAGCCTCTGAAATGCCCTCCTGCCAGTATTAGCTACTTTTGGTTTTCCCAAACGTATCTTTTTAATAATGGCACATAAAAGAAACGAAAGACATTAGTCCTTCCCAGACATCCCCAGTTATCTGGAAATTTCTGTGCCTGACAGAAGAAGGGCTCATTGCCATGGGAGAAACCCCCCCCCCCCAAGGACTAGGACATCAGATCAGACCTTAACCTCAGAGGACTCTCACTCATGATGACACTGGGTGGCCTTTAGCAGATGAGGCACTGACTGCCTGACAGATGACAGACTGACAGACTGCCCAAAGGCATTCAACAGTCTAAGGATGACAATCACCTTGAGCTCCTGGAGGCTTGGTGGGCAGACCTGACAGAGTGACCAGGGAGACAGAATTCCCAACTAAGGCTAACACTGAGATGACGTTCATGGTCACCAAGTGCTATGTCAGCGAGGGTGTTATAGAAGCTGAGGCAAAGCAGGACCCTGCGGCCAGACAGTGAAGTAAGTCATCTACTTCATCCTTTTCAACTGGCTGCTCCAAAGGCCTCTCCTGACCACCTCCTCCCTCACTCTTGAGAACATGACCCTCACTCTCTTCACTTTCACGGTTCATGCAAGGTGACTGTCTACTTGCCTGGTTCTTCTTTCTCCTAAGCTTGCGGCTCTCTTCACTTGAAGTTCAGCAATCTTTGTAAACCCAAAACGTTAGACCTTAACCCACTGATGAAAGGCATATTTTAAGCATGTCTTCACATATGAATTTGGGGAGCCTTATTTCTTTTTGCATGTGTGTATGTGTGTTCACATATGTGTGCATGTATATATGTGGTAACGTGCATGCATATGGAAGCCAGAGGTCCACATTGGGTATACCAGACAGGGTTTTTCAATGAACCTGGAGTTCAGAATTTGACTAGACCTTCCAGCCAGTAAGCTTCTTCCTTGCCAGCACTGAGATTATAAAGCTACATCACCAAGCCTGGCATTTACATGGATACCTAGGATTTGAACTTGTGTTTTTTTTCCTCGTCCTTCTATGGAAAACACTTTGCCACCTGAGCCATCTCTCCGTAGCCTTGGGAGACAGCTTAAATTATTGGTTTGTCATCGTTTAATTGCCTGGTGATGTTTTCTTAGAGACACATTAAGGATTGGGCTGGGTTCAAATCAGGAAAATCAAAAGTCTATATGTCTGAGTCTATTTCTAGTAGGAATATCTCTGAACGCAGTTTGATTCATGAAGGCCAGAGAAAGTCAGATGATCAGATGATGTTACCCACCCTGGCCTGAGAATTTGATAATGCCCCAGGAGTATGTGAAACCCAGCATTCCTAAGTCACTTTCACCCCATCTTAGTACCTCCATGCAATATAAAAAGGGCAATCAGAAAGTTTCCAAGAGAAGAGATTCCTGGAGAGCATTTAAATAATCATCTTGTCTCACAAACAGCATTCATTGCATCTGAAACCTTTTGATAGTTGATTGTCAGAGTTTCCATAATCTGATGGTTTCCCCCCAAGTATTTTTGCGTATCCAAACAATGACCACACTGAGTACATTTAATTTATTCATTTTCAAGCAGAGAGATACAGAGAGAGCAAGCGCACCAGGGCCACCACCTTGTGGGTCTGGATTATGTGGGTCCTGGGGAATTGAGCCCAGGGCCTTAGGCACTAGAGGCAAGTACCTTAACTGCTGAGCCATCTCTCCAGCCCCATAGTATCTCTTGTCTTCGACAAATCCTATCTAACTTCTGAGTCATATTCATAATGTGTGTGTGTGTTTGTTTTTGTTTAGAATTCTTCCTTCTTTCTTGAAACTGTGGCTGAACTTTGTGATTTCCATTTTGGTACTGGTGTCTTCCAAATTGTTTGATCTTTGTCTA
>PVHP010036881.1:0-12258 GCA_004024765.1 Zapus hudsonius
CCTTGTGGGTCTGGCTTATGTGGGTCCTGGGGAATTGAACCGGGGGCCTTAGGCACTGGAGGCAAGTGCCTTAACCGCTGAGCCATCTCTTCAGCCCAAATGTTTAAGTTTTATATAGCTTAAAAATTAATAATATTATTTTTTTTTTGGTTTTTTGAGGAAGGGTCTCACTCTAGCCCAGACTGACCTGGAATTCACTATGTAGTCTCAGGGTGGCCTTGACCTCATGATGATCCTCCTACCTCTGCCTCCTGAGAGCTGGGATTAAAGGCATGCACCACCACGCCCAGCTAATATTATTTTTTTTAAATACCAGCATGGGACTGACTGGTCAATTGTCTCAGTGGATAAAATACTTGCCAGGTAAGTATCAGGACCAGAAGCACCCACAGAAATGTCAGGTTGTCAGGGCTGGAAAGATGGCTCAGTGGCTAAGGCACTTGCCTCAAGTGCCTAAGGCCCCAGGTTCAATTCCCCAGGACCCACATATGTCAGACCCACAAGGTGGTGGCCCTGGTGCCCCCCCCCTCTGCTTGAAAATGAATAAATAAAAAAAAGAAATGCTAGGTTGTCGTGACAGCCACCGTGATCCAGTGCTCAGGAGGTGCAAGCTGGCATATCTGAATCTGCAAGTTCGGTGCTCAAGTGAGAGACCCTGTCTCAATAAATAATGAGGAGACACCCAATGTCAACCTCTGGCCTCCACATGCACACACATGTACATACATACCCATACATACATGTGAACATACACACATTCGTGCACACCACACACACACATATGCAAAGCAAAATTACAAGCATGGCATGGTTGCACATGCCTTTAATCCCAGCACTGGGGAGGTAGAGGTGAGTTCAAGGCCATCCTGAGATGACTACATTGTGAATTTCGGGTCAGCCTGGAAACCCCACCCAAAAAGAAAAGAAAAGAAAAGAAAAGAAAAGAAAAAGAATGCTACCTTGGAAACCCCACTCCCCCCCCCCAAAAAAAAAAGAAAAGAAAAAGAATATGGGAAAGAGAAGTCATCAATGGTAGTGAACAGCAGTGGACCTTGCAAGCATTAAGACCGGCCAGCCAGTCCAAATGTGCCAACTGGGGCAATAGTGGCACTTCTGTTATGGGGGAAACCAACTGCTCTCTAACTGGACTTGGGCTAGCTCCACGGGAGGGAAAGCATGCCTGGTACTGAAGATTCAGTCAGAACCTTATGGTGGGGAGGTCACAAGCCGTAGGGGAGTAATGCCTGCTGGTGTCTGGCTAAATGAATATATGATGCCTTACAAATACTTTAAAAAATATTTTAAAGTCGGCCGTGGTGGTGCACATCTTTAATCCCAACACTAGGGAGGCAGAAGTAGGAGGATCGCTGTGAGTTCAAGGCCACCCTGAGACTACATAGTGAATTCCAGGTCAGCCTGGACTAGAGTGAGACCCTAGCTCAAAAAACCAAAAAAAATTATTTATTTATGTGAGAGAGAGAAAGAGAGAGAGAGAGAGAGAGAGAGAGAGAGAGAGAGAGAGAGAGAGAATGGGCGCGCCAGGGCTCCAGCCACTGCAAACTAACTCCAGACACATGCTCCACCTTGTGCATCTGGCTGTACGTGGCAAACTCCTTAACTGCTGAGCCATCTCTCCAGCCCCGCTTTTTTTTTTTCAAATGAACATACCCAAATAATAATGCTACTCTCCATTTGACTAGAGAAGCTTCTCTTTTTCAGAAGGCGATGACCCCTGGGATAACACAAGACACCATAGTGCTGAGAAGACATGACAGTGGAGTGTTCAGCACTGGGACATCTCTATCACACTTCCTGAGGCTCAGGGTCCATCGTGGAAGAGGTGGAAGAAAGATTGTAAGAGCCAAAGGAAGGAGAGGACTGCTTACAATACAATCTTCCAGACATAAAATGGCCTTGATATTCATGATTTCGCAGTGTCTGACACTACCTACACATAATGAGAGGAAAAGATGATGACACCGAAACAAAACAGAGACTAATTGAGAGGGGGAAGAGCTATGAGGGAGGAAATTATGGACGCTATCAATAAAAAAGAAAAAGTGAAAAAAAAAGAAAAAGAAAAATCAGCAAAAGAGTATTGTTTTAGTAGGGAGGAAGGATGTCTGGAATTTTCCACTCTGGTTCCTGCTGCGGACATGTGGTGTGGCCCTTGTTCAAGCTGAAGGAGCAGGTCAGCTCTAAAGTAATCTGCTTTCTTCTCAAGAGAGAGGCTCTGAGTCCCAGGATGCCCTCAGGCAGTGATGGGTTGTTAACAGAGATGGTGCCCAACACTGAACTCTAAAAGTAGACAGGATGTGAGTCACCACACTGGCCTGTTGTCAAGTTGACTGTAATTGTTTCTGTTTTTCCTTGGTAGGGTGAATGTGAACTTAGACTAATTTAAAATACCAAACAAGCATATGAGGTGCTAAACATCTAAATAAGAAGTTCCCTTCAACACTTTTTTTTTTATTTTGGAGGAAAGGGAAGGGAGAGATCAAAACCATTGATTTCAAAAAGCAGTTTATATGAAACATTTTTTCTAGCTCTTAATTGATTGAAATGATGATATCTAATTCTCTCTCTCTTTCTCTTTCTCTCTCTCATGTGTTTAGACAGGGTCTCTTGCAGCACAGGGTGGTCTCAAACTCACTATGTATCTGAGGGTGGCTTTGAGTTCCTAATCCTCCTGACTCCAAAGTGCTGGGATTACAGGCACGTGCCAACACTCCTGGCTTCCAGTATGTTTTATTTTCATTTATTATACCTCTGCCTCCTGAGTGCTGGGATTAAAGACATGCATTGCCACGCCTGACTAAAAAATTTCAAATATTATTTATTTGAGACAGAGAGAAAGAGGCAGGGGGATGGGAGAATGGGCTGCCAGGGTCTCCTGCCACAAAAAACTCCAGATGCATGCACCACTTTGGACATCTGGCTTTACCTAGGTACTGGGGATTGAGCCTGGGTTATGTTTTGCACACAGGGGCCTTTATTGCTGAGCCATCCCTCCAGCCCATATCGCTAGCATGTGGAGGTCCAGGTCAGGTGTCTTCCTCAATAAACTCTTGGAATAACTGGCTTTTTTGTTGTTGTTATTGTTGTTTTTGTTTGTTTTATTAGGTTGTCTTATTAGAGGAAAGCCTTTAATCCCTGTGTAATCCCAGCACTCAGGAAGCAAAGGTAGGAGGATTGCTGTGAGTTCAAGGTCAGTCTGGGACTACAGAGTGAGTTCCAGGTCAGCCTGGGCTAGAGTGAGACCCTACCTCAAAAAACAAAAACGAGAAAACAAAACAGGGTTAAAAAGAAGGCTCAACAATGAAGGCACTTGCCTACAAAGCCTAACAACCCGGGTTTGCTTCCCCAGTACCTACAAGGTGGTACATGCATCTTCAATTTGTTAGTGGCTAGAGACCCTGGTTGCACCCATTCTCCTATTCTCTCTCTCTATCTGCCACTTTACCTCTCTCCTAAATAAATTATATATATTATATAGATAGATAGATATCCTAAATGAATTAGATATAGATAGATATAGATGTAGATGTAGATAGATAGATATAGATATAGATATCTCAAAAAAAATTAAATGAAGTGCACTATGCCTCTTCTTTGTGGTATGGCGCCTTGATTGTACCTGCTGACTCTTACTCCAGAGACTGTTATTCTCTCAAGAAAATAGATGGGGGATGGAGAGATGGCTCAGCGGTTAAGGCATTTGTCTCCAGTGCGTAAGGTCCCCGGTTCAATTCCCCAGTACCCACATAAGCCAGACCCACAAGGTGGTGGCCCTGGTGCTCTCTCTCTCTCTCTCTACTTGAAAAATTAATAAATAAAATATTAAAAAAAGAAAAGAAAATAGATAGACATGGTGGCTCGTGCCTTTAATCCCAGCACTTTCAGAGCGGCAGAGGTCTGAGGATAGCTATGGGTTTCAGGTGAATGCCAGGTCAGCCTGGGCTAGAGCAAGACCCTACCTCAAAACAAAACAAAACAACAACAACAAAAAAACCAAACAACCAACCAATCAAAAAAACAAACAAAAACCACAAAGAAAAAAGAAAATACTAGTGCTGAGAGACACCATGGGAAAAGGACATACTTTCGAGGCCCTTCTTCCCCTCCCCACCACTCTGACCCACTCACTACCCAGGAATAGCAAAAGCAGGCAGTGGGCTGGCTGCTCCTTGGCTCTCTTCCAGATCTGACCCAGGGTCAGCATTCTTGCTTTGTTTTTCGAGGTAGGGTCTCACTCTAGTCCAGGCTGACCTGGAATTCACTATGTAGTCTCAGGGTGGCCTTGAACTCACAGTCATCCTCTTTCCTCTGTCTCTCAAGTGCTGGGACTAAAAGTGTGTGCCACCGCACCTGGCTATTTTTTGTCTCTCTCTCTCTCTCTCTCTCTCTCTCTCTCTCTCTCTCTATATATATATATATATATATATATATATATATATATATATATATAATACATATTGGATAGTTTTGCTATGAAAATTAAATGACATAACATATGAGCTCCTTCCTGCATAATGCTTGTCACATAATATACACTTAATGAATGGAAGCTATCATTATTGCTTCCATAATAGAATTTTGTTTGATAAGTATGTGCTCCAGTGGCTGGAATAGAAATTCCACCTCTCTCAAGTCTAATGTCTACAGTAGGAAATGAAGTATTGGAACAATATAGCATATAAACATGGTAATCGATGAATATTCGTTTTCCTTGTTACATTGTTTCATTGCAAAACCAAGAAAGTGGAAACGCAGACATCTCTATGTTTAAACACCACAGTGCAAATATTTTCGTGTTTGAACCCATTGATTTTCCTGGTCCATTCGGCACAGAGCCGATTCTGGACACTTTGGTAGCTGCATAGATTTCACTTCTGCCATGTTTGAACATCTGGAGCAAGGCTGTATACCTGCCTCCTCCTGGTCACAAGTAATTATGGTGACAAGATGTTTATACAGCTCAGGGATGGCTGCTTTCTTTCCTCTGTTTGTTTTTTTTTTTTCGAGGTAGGGTCTCACTCTAGTCCAGGCTGACCTGGAATTCACTATGTAGTCCCAGGCTGTCCTCGAACTCACAGCAATCCTCCTACCTCTGCCTCCCGAGTGCTGGGATTAAAACTTTTCAATTTATTTTCAATCAGAGAAATCCAGAGAGAGAGGGGGAGAGCACACCAGGGCCACCACCTTGTGGGTCTGGCATATGTGGATACTGGGGAATTGAACCTTGGGCCTTGGGCACTGGAGACAAGTGCCTTAACTGCTGAGCCATCTCTCCAGCCCCCCCCCCGCTTGTTTTTGAAATGGGAGTCTTGTTATGTTGCCCAGGCTGCCTCAAACTTCTAAAGACTAAATGCTGGTCCTGTCAGCCTCTTCAGTAGTGGGGACATCACCATGCACAGTTCCCCTGGAATTGTGGGGTTTTGCTTTGTTTTATTTTACTTTGAGATAAGCTCTTACTATGCATCCCAGGTTGGCCTTAAAAGTCCAGATCCTCCTGCCTCAGCCTTCAGTGTGTTGGAATTACAGATGCAGATGTGTACTACCAGGTCTAGGGTTTTGTTTTTTTATTTTTATTTATTTATTTTTATTTGTTTTTGAGGTAGGGTTTCACTGAAGACCGGAGTGACCTGGAACTCACTCTGTAGCCCCAAGATGCCATCAGACTCATAGTGATCATCCTCAGTCTTCCCCAAGAACTGGCTAAAGGCCAGCATTACCACACCTGCCTTAGCTTCAGTGTTCTCCACTTCTGAGAGAGTCAGGATGTATTCCTGGCTCTTCTTGCAAAGGTAATTAGATGCGTGGTCTAGTGTCCAAGGTTTGGACTCAGGGACATCTGGGTTTGAATTCTGTTTCTTCCATTTACCAGTTCTAGGATCTCAGGCTGAAATATCTGAAGCCCAGTTTTATCATTTATAAAATGGGAATCATGGGCTGGAGAGATGGCTCAGTGGATAAGGCACTTGCCTCCAGTGCCTAAGGCCGCCGGTTCAATTCCCCAGGACCCACATAAACCAGCCCCACAAGGTGGTGGCCCTGGTGTTCTCTCTCTCTCTCTCTCTCTCTCTCTCTCTCTCTCTCTCTCTGTATCTCTGCTTGAAAATGAATAAATAAAATATTAAAAAAAATAATAAAATGGGAACCATGAGTATCATTAGCACTATGATATCAGCACTATAAAGTAATCATGTCAACTTAATACAGAGGTCACATTGTGTTATGATGATAATAATTTGATGTTCTCTCTGTCTCTCTCTCTTTTCTCTTTTTCTCCCTTGTTTTTGAATTCCTGGGCTCAAGTAGGTCTCCTGCTTTAACCTCTCAAATGCTACATGTGATGGTTGCTATTGATTGTCAACTTGACAGGACCCAGAAACGACCTAAATTAGGTTAGCCTCTGAGCAGGCCTGTGAGGGATCCTCTGATGATGTTAATTGAGATAGGAAGACCCACCTTAACTGCAAGGGGCAGGGGTCCTGACTATAACAAATGAGAGCTGGCTGAGCACCAGCTTTCATCGCTCAGCTCTGCTTCCTCACACTGTGGACGGAATGTGACCTGTGGCCTCAAGCCCTCACTGCCCTGCTTTCCCAGCCATGATGCACTATAGCCTGGAGCTCTAAACTAAAATAAACCTTCTTCCCTTAAAGAATAATAATAATAACTATTATTGTTGTTGTTATGATTTTTTTTTGTTTTTTCGAGGTAGGGTCTCGCTCTAGCCCAGGCTGACCTGGAATTCACTCTGTCGTCTCAGGGTGGCCTTGAACTCACGGCAATCCTCCTGCCTCTGCCTCCCGAGTGCTGGGATTAAAGGCGTGAGCCACCACGCCCGGCTTGTTATGATTATTTTTGTTTTTTAAGGTAGGGTCTCTCTCTAGCACAAGCTGGCCTGGAATTCACTGTATAGTCTCAGGGTGGCCTCAATCTCTCTGTGATCCTCCTACCTCTGCCTCCACAGTGCTGGGATTAAAGATGTGTGCCGTCATACCTGGCCAGGTTTTTGTTTGTGTGTTTGTTTGTGTTTTGTACATCATGCAGCTTTTGGAACATGGATAAAACTAAAAGCATGAAGGCATTATAAGTTACCTACTGTTTCTCCCTGACAATGTAGTCTCAGGGTGGCCTTGAACTCACGGCAATCCTCCTACCTCTGCCTCCCAAGTGCTGGGATTAAAGGCGTGAGCCACCCCGCCCGGCTAGAGATTTTTGACCTAGGAAAATAGCTCATATAGCTCATCAGTTAAAGGTGCTTGCTTGCAAAGACTGCAGGCCTGAGTTCAATTCCTAAGCAACCTACGTGAAGCCAGATGAAAAAAGTGGGGCATGCGTTTGGTGTTTGTTTGCAGTGGCAAGAGTTCTTGGCATGTGCGTGTGTGTTGGCACACACACAAGTGCAAATAAATATAATTTTAAAAAATAATTTGGCCAGACATGATGGTGCATGCCTTTAATTTCAGCACTTAGGTGTTGAGGTAGGAGGATCACCATGAGTTTCAGGACAGCCTGGAGCTACAGAGTGAGCTCCAAGTTAGCCTGGGCTAGAGTGAGACCCTTCCCTTAAAACTAAACATAACAAAAAAGAGCTGATTTCAGCACAGACCAGAAGAAGAAGAAGAAGAAGAAGAAGAAGAAGAAGAAGAAGAAGAAGAAGAAGACAAAGAGAGAGAAAGAAAGAAAGAAAGAAAGAAAGAAAGAAAGAAAGAAAGAAAGAAAGAAAGAAAGAAAGAAAGAAAGAAAAGACTGTCAGTAGATGAACAGCTGTGTTAAGTACTTGGTAATTTGTCTTAGCACATCTGTAACAGTGGCAGTGCCCAGCTTCATGACTGGTACATGTACTATGAACTTAGCACACAGCTGTTGAAGCCAATATCCATTCAGACAGCAGCACAAATCTGTGTCACTAAATAGCTGTCATTCCAAAAGTGACAGCCAATCATGACACAGGCATGCCTACATCCTTTGTCAGCCATGATGTCAACTTCCTGCATTGCAAGCATCTCCATTAATATTCCATTTTACTCACTTAAGTCTTAGAGAGGGCAACCTAAGAAATAAGCTCTTAGCAACTAAGACGACCTTTGATTGAAGTAGTGCAGACAAACATTCTGCCCTTGAACTGTCTGAAGGTCAGCTCATCTCCCCAAGCCTCAGTTTCTCATTTGTAGGAAGTGGGTGTGATAGCACACATCTCATTACAAGTGCCTTCCACTGCTGTCCTCTTTGTCCCAGACACTTGCCCTGTGTTCCTTTTTCTTGGGGGTTGGGGAACAGATTCTTCCAGACTTCACAGTTGCTTTTTCCTTTTCAGCATGACTGTTACTTCTTCGAGAACACCTTCCTTGCAGCCCACGGTCTCCTTGTAGCATCTAACAATTGTTCTGCAATTACTTTGTGTGTGTATATATGTATATAGGTGTGGTGTGTGTGGTGTATGCATGTGGGCACACCCAGAGCTCACCAATTTAGCGAGTCTTGCTGGCCAGCTTGCTTCAGAGGGCTGAGAGGTAAAGGCCAGCCATCACCCCTGCCCAGCATCTATGGGTGCTGGGAACCGAACTCTGGCTTCATGCTTACATAGCAAGTGCTTTATCTACTGAGCTGTCTCCCCAGCCTCAGTAATTACTTTTTCTTTTTCAGAGGTGGGAAAACAAAAGCTCTACCACTGAGCTACATACTAAACTCTATAATTTCTAAACCTTTGACTTCCTTTCTGGATTGCAAATTCCCTAAGATCCTTAAAGGGATTTTATTTCATTCATTCCTATATTTCCACTGTCTAATTGTACATCTTATTTGGTTGGACTATGTTTGTTAACGAAATGAAAAAAGAACGAAACAATAATTCACAGATATACAGAGCCTAACATTTATCAAACTCTTACTGAATGAGAAGTGTTGTCAACAACAAAGTTGGGCTGGGGAGATGGTTCAGCAGTTGATCAGGGATCAATTGCCAGCACCCATGTAAAACCAGACACAAAAAATGGCAGGGTAAGGTGGCACACGCCTTTAATCCCAGTACTCAGGAGGCAGAGGTAGGAGGATTGCTGTGAGCTTGAGGCCAGCCTAAGACCATAGTGTGAGCTGCAGGTCAGCCTGGGCCAGAGTGAGACCCTACCTTGAAAAAAACCAAAAAAAGTGGCACAAGATCTGGCATTCATTTGCAGCAGTAAGAGACCCTGTTACAGATACACATACAATAGATAGATAGATAGATAGATAGAAATACAAACATTTTTTAAAAACCCAAAGTACAGGGCTGGAGAGATGGCTCAGCGGTTAAGGCACTTGCCTCCAGTGCCTAAGGCCCTGGGTCAATTCCCCAGGACCCACATAAGCCAGACCCACAAGGTGTAGGCCCTGGTGTGCTCTCTCTCTCTCTCTCTCTCTCTCTCTCTCTCTCTCTCTCTCTCTCTCTCTCTCTCTGTATCTCTGCTTGAAAATGAATAGGTAAAATATTTAAAAAAAAAACAACAAAGTACAGCGCTAAATCAGACTGCCAATAGGCCTGCCACGACTCAGGGAACTTTGTGGAAGAAGGGGTGTGTGCAGAGAGATTTTAAGAGCCACAGAGTAGGAATACCCTGAGGCCTGGTCACTTGCTACCCCACTGGGACTAACTGAGCCTTTCAAGACCCTACAGTGAATACCATTACCCCACTGAGAAATGTCTCCAGGGTAATGGGAGCTAGGGCAAGGGGATAAGAAAACTAAACTTATAATTAATATAAAATAAAAAATTATATTAAGAACCCAATGTGTTGGTGCTCAGTTGATTCATCAAATTCAACAAATATTGTGAATCTAACTAGGCATCTTATTATATGTCTTTGGTCAAATTTTCATTTTCATTTGGTGATCCTCCTACCTCTGCCTCCTGAGTGCTGGGATTAAAGGCGTGCGCCACCATGCCTGGCTCTTAATATTTTTTTTCATCATAAAAAATGAATGTCCACTTGGGAGGCAGAGTAGGAGGATGTGAATTTGAGGCCAACCTGGGATTACAGAATGAGTTAGACCCTACCTCAAAAAAAAAAAATGTTAGATATTCACTCAGGCATGTAACTCAACTGAGTTTTCACAAAGTCTGCCCCTTGCTGGCCACACTGGAAAGGCTTCTTGCTTATGCAGCATTTCTATAAATACTAGGTCTTATACCTGCCCTGCACTTCTCTGCTTCCTGATCTAATAAGAGCTGACCTCGATCCGTCTCCATTCTGACCTGGCTAGCTCCTAGTTCTTTTTAAAAAATATTTTATTTATTTTTCCATCTGCCAGCAGACACACACACACAGAATGGGTGTGCCAGGGCCTCAAGCTTCGGCAAACAAACTCCAGACACATGTGCCACTTTGTGCATCTGGCTTTATGTGGGTACTGGAGAATCGAACCCAGGTTGTCAGCCTTTGCAAGCAAATGCCTTCACTGATGAGCCATCTCTGCAGTCTGCTCCTAGTCCTTTACATCAATCAACTGCCTCCCAAGGTCCAGCCTTGCAGTGCAAGTTGTCCTGGATGTACGAGGGAGATATGTCCTAATAAACTCGTTTATTGTAAGATGAAAATATCACTATATCAAATGCATTTTCAGACTTGAGGAAATAGCCCAGTGGTTAAAGGCACTTGTTTGCAAAGACTGATGGCCTGGGTTCAATTCCCTAGTTCCCACTTAAAGCCAGATGCACAAAGTAGCACACAGGTCTGCAGTTCCTTAGTAAGAGGTCCTGGCATGTCCATCGTCTCTCTCAAATAATAAATAAATAAATATTTTTAAAAGGTATGAAAGGCTGCGTGTGATGGTGCACGCCTTTAATCCCAGTACTCGGGAGGCAGAGGTAAGGAGGATTGCTGTGAGTTCAAGGCCACCCTGAGACTACAGAGTGAATTCCAGGTCAGCCTGGACTAGAGCGAGACCCTACCTTGAAAAACCAAAAAAAAAAAAAAAAAAGGTAAGAAAGTAGAAGGAAGCTACATGTATGAAAATGTCACAATGAAATCTATTATGTGAGGGTGGAGCTCAGTGATTAAAGGATCTTGCTTGCAAAGCTGTATGTACAGTCTGGGTTTGATTCCTGAACACTTACATAAAGCCCAATGCACCAAAGTGGCCCATGTATCTGGCATGCATTTGTAGTGGCAAGAGGCCCTGGTGCACCCACATACAAACCCTGGTTAAGGTGTTTGTCTGCAAAGCAGAAGGGCTGGAGTTCAATTCCCCAGGACCCAGGTAAAGCCAGATGCACAAGGTGGCGCATGTGTCTGGAGATCATTTGCAGTGGCTGGAGGCCCTGGTGTGCCTGTTCTTTCTATCTGCCTCTTTCTCTTTCTCTCAAATAAATAAATAAAATATTAAAATATTTTAGAAAATATATATGTTTAAAATCCATTATTGTCGGGCGTGGTGGCGCACGCCTTTAATCCCAGCACTCGGGAGGCAGAGGTAGGAGGATCACCATGAGTTCAAGGCCACCCTGAGACTACAGAGTAAATTCCAGGTCAGCCTGAACTAGAGCAAGACCCTATCTCGAAAAACAAAACAAAACAAAAATAAATAAAATAAAATAAAATCCATTATATATAATTGTAATAGGATAAAATCTTGAATAAACACTGAGACAAAAAAGTTCAAAGTCCTTAAGCTAGAGAGCTTCATCTCACTTTTTTTTTTTCCCAAGGTAGGGTCTCATTGTAACCACCACGCCAGCTTTGCCACCACTTCAGGGAGCCTCACTGAGCTCACTGGAAGAATCAGGTTTCCTTGTTACCTGCTGTCTTCCTTATAGTGAAGTGCGACATTATCAGATTTTCACATTTTTTTAAAGCAGAGTTGGGGGTTCATTAAAGATTTTTTGGGGGGAGTGTGAGATAGGGTCTCATTCTAGAGTGTGTAACACCACACCTGGGCTTATTATAGATATTTTAATTCAGATTTTTTAAATATAGGGTTTAAGAGAAAGAGAGGCCCTCAGAAAGAAAGACACACCTGAGACCTGGGGTGTGGGCTTCTCAAGGGAGAGTCACAGAAAATAAGTGCAGGTACTGGGCTGATCAAGGGAGAGGCTCCAGATCTTCCCGGTTTAAAGGAGAAGTTCAGGGCTAGGGGTGTAGTTAGTGGATAGAATGCCTGCCTAGCATGCAGGAGGCCGTGGGCTTGGTCCCCAGCACTGCAAAAATCACAGCATGGTGGCCCATGCCTGCAATTCTAGCATGGAGGAGGTAGAGACAGGAGGCTCATCCT
>PVHP010036882.1:0-17608 GCA_004024765.1 Zapus hudsonius
TGGCACATGAATGGGTTTCCTTTCTGTGAATAGTGAATGATAGGCACACCTTAGCCATTATCACCCCAAGTTTGGAGACCAGACTTCTTCCATTCTTCTCAGTCTGTGTACTAAGATCTATGTGATCAGAATTTTGATCCATTAAGTTAATCAAATATATATTTAAGATAGAGTTTCAGTACGTATCCACAACTGACCTAGAACTTTCCACAGCTTATAGGTTGCCCTCAAACTCTCAAACCTCATGTCTCTACCTCCTAAATCCTGGGACTACAGGCATGTGACATCACTCCAGACCTAGTCATTACTTTTTAGTCATTTAAAACCTTGTTGCATGAAGGCAACAAAGGTTATTCAACTGAAAATTCTTTCTTCTGACTTTGTTAATAGCTACAGTGGCATTTCACTTTAAAACTGACAGATATTTTAAGTGATAAAAAGGAGGATATATAAGATAATTCACCTCTTTCTGTGTATGACAACTATTCAGATTTCCTAGAATTACAAAACTTAAAGAGGACTAACTCATATTTGCTATTGAAAGAGAAATATTTTGGAAGTTTTGGTGATATAGATGACCTTTGGATGGGACAGAAATATAAATTATTTGATATGCATCTATATAATGATTATCAACCACTAAGATTCGTCATCTCAATCTATATGTGAGGCAGAGTGAGAAATGGGGAATTCTATGCATGTCTTTTGTGGGAACATGTTTTGTGTTTGCATTTGTGTTAGTGACATAAGATAGAAGGTTTAAGACCACACTCCTTGAAGGTTTGATAGTTTTTGAAGTATCATATATTTGAAATTGTGTGTCATACACTTTCAAAAGCAGTTTTGGGAAATGGTAGAATAAATGTTTGTTCTCGATGAGCATACGTATGACTGTACTTAGAAGAATTGACAACTAAAATGTATAAATTAAATGTTTAATAAGTTAATGAGAGGATGAATAAAGGCATTCATGATTGACAACAATGGGAGTGAGCAAGGGCTTATGTGTTGGGAATAGAGAATAATTCCATATGACTGGCATGATCAAAGGAACAGTTCAGAGGAAGAGAACAGTGGATGGAAGGGGAGACTCAATTTTCATTTCCATCTGTCACTATGATCCTATACTAATAATGTACCTTGTTTCTCTACCCAAACGCAAAACTATTTGATGTCTATATGAAAAGTCTCCTCTCAAGTTTTAGGATAACATTGTACAGCAAAGGAGTGTTTAAAAAGGCAAAACAAATGTTGGTAATCCCAGCACTTGGGAGGCTAAGGCTAGAGGATCTTGAGTTTGAGACCAAAATCAACTACATAGTAAAAGGATTTATGTCCCCCTCCCCCAAGAGAACACATGGAGAAATGAAATATTTAACTCTTCCTGTTGCTGTCTTCCTCTTTTGTTCTTTTTTTAAATCTTCTTTCCTCCGTGTATCAGCTTTTATTGTGTTTAGTTTTGAACTTTCCTGCTTTCCAAGTGTGTATGAAGAAAACTACCTGCATTTGTGCCCTTTGGTATCCATGATCTGAGCCCTTGTGGATTCATGTAAAGCAGTGACTGAAGAAAAACTCCAAGAAAAGAGAGGGAAAATGTGATGAATTCTTCACTGATTGCACGTTTTTCAGTCTCCTTCTCACTAAGCATTCTTTCCCCTCTCTCTTTCTCTCCCCCCTCTCTCTCTTCTTTCCACCAAATTTTCTCATTCTTCTTTCATATTATCTCCAATTTATACCATCACAATGTTGGCTCAAACACCACCCTCCTTCTGCTCTCTCCTACTTAGGCTGATAGAAACCACATATTGTTGAGCCCATTAACTGCCTCTCTCGTGGCTTTGTTCCTTCTTTGGAATTCCTCATGTATCCATCATCAAGGTCCAGAAACTTGTCTGGCAAAGATCAAATGATGCAGAATGGATGGAAAAGTTAAGGAGAAAGTATATTATCCAACTATGACCTTTGAAGGGATGAGAACTAAGAATATCTGGACATGGATTACATTTGATATTGTGGTGATTTATTTAAAAAAAATAAATTTCTCATTTCCCCTGAGACTTATTTCTGCCTTTATGGCCCTTCTTTTTCTGCTTGAAATAACATGTCTGGAAAAATAGTGATATTTGCCTTTTGCCAGGATATGGAAGGGTTATGATCAAATTAAATGAAGAAACTTTACTAAGTTGTAGCACTGTTGGTATTGTTGTGTTGAATGTGCCAAAGGAAACTTAGTGAATATTTATGAAAACAGAATTACTCAAGATGATGTTAATATGAATATCCATGTCCATGATTTCAATATTCTCTGTGGCTGAGAAAAGTTGAGCCTTGTGAGTAATTGAATGAGCCTCGAGAGGCCTATATAAACGATGGCTTCATACAGCAGTTTGGATGATGACTCTGGTGGAAAGCTGCCTCCAATTTTGGGCCCATTACGGCTCAGGGGCAATGATAATGTGCACATAAAAGCTTCAGATTGGTCCAGAATGGGTACTATAAAGAGAGCCTTTTCCTAATCATGTCACCGTTTTGAGTCTGCGGGCTTGGATTACAGCCTGGATGTTCAAAGGCAAGACTTTGAAAAGAAAATACCGAGCAGCATGTCACCATAAGCCAGAACAATCTCGTTTAAAAAGTTAATGGCTTCCTAGGTTTTTAAGAAATTTTTCCTTCGATCTGGATTCAAATACCCCGAACACCTGCCTTCTAAGGGCATCTTCTCGGGGCTCCCTCTCTACCTTCCAGATCCTCACAGCCTTTTCTCTGGTCCCTCTGACTGCCAAATTCATTCCTAGTTTATGACCCTGCACTGCATTCCCTTGGCTTGGAAGGTTCTCTCAAATGTGTTTAACATGGGCAGGGTGGTTTTATCATTAGTATCTCTGCTATTTTTATTATCTGCTTAACATTTAAAGTTGTCAAGAATTTTCTTATTTATTAATTTTCTTTCAAGTCTCCTTTCCATCACTGTTTTATTAATCAGTCAACCTCTTCTGTGGCCCTCCATCTGTCTCGGTGGAGCAAAGTCTATCCAAAAAGCATAGCAGTATTCCAGGATGACCTCCTTCATTTTGAATGAGTCTAAGATTGTGAAAAATGAGCAAACAAGACATTTCGGTGTTTGTCCTCATATGCTCTGCACAAGTAGTTTCTGAGCCATGGGTACTTTTATCTTCTTTTCCCTGAAGCAGTGCAACAAAGCTATGCCAACAAATGAATTCCTTGGATGGACCCTGACATTTCCTTCTAAACTTCTGTTTTCTCAGGACACTTAATACACACTATACAGATTCCCAGACCTAAGATAGCTTCCATGCGTTCTTGGTCCAGCCCCAAGGGGTCTACCCAAGTATGTTTTAATCCTTTGATGCTCCTTCAGGTGTTTTGTTAGGTGTGCCTACAAATCTCTTTGATGACAAGGATATCTTGTTTCCCCCACTGAGGGAGCATCTGTCCATTTCTCTAAGATGCAAAGGGATTAGTGTCAGTCTCATTTTAAATATTCCTTCATTGGCAGGGAAGCCATGCCTGTGAGCAGAGTGAAAACTTGGTGAAAATCACATCAGTATAAAAGTCTTGAATATGTCAGAATGAAGACCAATTTGATGTGGTGTCTGCTTTCCATTTTGCTCTGTTAATTAATATGTTTTGTAATATGCAAAAAGAGGATGTAGTGCATGTATGCAAACACATATTAATAGAATCACAATCCAGACAATTAAGAAAGAAAATGATATTAAATATTCTTTTTTACTTTCCTGTCCATTTTTAGCACATTTTTTTTCTTCATTTCTTTTTTTTTTTCTTTTTTGCATTGCTGGGTATTACATCCAGTTCCTACCTTGTGTATAGAAGGCAAGCACTCTATCACTGAACTAACACCAGCCCTGATATCAGCATATTTAATTAGAAATTTTGTGTACTATTGTAAGTGTGTGTGTGTGTGTGTGTGTGCAAGTGCACGTGTATCTGTGTGTGTTTTCTCAGCAATTTAAAATTTTTAAAAAGGCTGATCATGTTGACGTATGCCTCTAATTCTAGCACTTGGGAGGTGGAGGTAAGAGGTTCAAGGGTTCAAGGTTATCCTCCTCTACAAGGAGAGCTCAAAGCCAACCTGTGTTACAAGAAATCATATATTAATAAAGAAAATATTATGTTTCACATTCCAGATATCTTTTACTATTTTGCTTTAAAAAACTTAACATTGAATGATTTTGTCTTCTCCTTTTGTAAAAGTTTTAATTACTGTTGTTTTTGAGGACATCAAACTTTAACCAAGCAAGTAAAGTTCAGTTTGTCTTATTACTGTTTAATATCTAATTTCTTCTCAATGTCAACTTTCTTTCTCAGCTTAATGATTACTAATTACTTTAAAAATTACATGAACTATTATCTGTGAAAGATAAATTCACATATACAGCAATATTTACTTCACTTAAATTCCAAGAAATACAATGAACATTTAAGTTTGACTCATACTAGTTTGCTAACATAGTGCATACAATTGTTCAGACATTGAAATGTTAAAATACAAAGGTATACACAAGAGGAAGGACAGTTCTCTAATGAAAATGTTACTACACCCTTATTTTCAGAGATCTAAAATATTAGATCTTTTCTTTTTATTACTATGGAAGATGTGTCTTAGACTTCTTATTATCATGGTACATTTCACTCAGATGCCTCCTTTCTACTCCTCATAGAGTTTAGACCTTTGATCATCTCCATAATCTGAGTTTTTGCACCAGAGAAAGTTAAGATACAGAGAAATTAGCAATTGAGTTTTATTTAACATTCATTTGAGGCAAAGTCAACAAAATTCAAGTTTGAAAGAATTGTGATTTGAACATTTACTTATCAAAAAGATTATTATTCGTGCATAAGTTCCACTATTAATTTTGAGCACATACCATGCCCTAGGACTATTCTGGATGTGAGAGAGACCATAACAGTCAAGACAACCACACTTGTTCTTTACAAGCTTCTGTAATAGGTTCTCATGGCTGGGTAGCTCTGGTGGTTTGAACCAGATGCTTCTCTATAAACTCATGTGTTTTGACTGCTTGGTTTCAGATAATAGCAATTTGGGAGGTGTAAAGTTGTTGGGATGGCTTAGGGGTATTATCATCAGTCCCCTCTTGCAAAATCTCAGATCATCCTGTTATTTTGCACCTGTTATTTTGCACCTGCTATGGCAGAGGTGATGCCCAGCATGTGCTATTACCATGCTTTCCCTTCCTTTATAAAGTGCCCCCTTGAGAATATAAAACAAAATAAAAACTTGCCTCCCATTCGCTGCTTTGGGTTAAGTGGTTTGTCCCAGCAATGAGAAGGTAACTACAATAGAACAATGATGTACAAATGGTTTGTAAAACAAATAAGCCAGTATTCTAGGGAAGTGAGAAGTTAGTACCTACTTCATCACAGGAAAAGTCCACGCAGTAGAAGAGGAAGGCAGATCACATTAAGGAGAGTAAGGAAAGTTAATGACAGGTAAAGGGCTAAAAAATTACAATACTTGTTCTCACACACCATACCTATGGGTCATAGCCAGTATCCACTTAACCAAAGACAGGTTTAGAGAAAACCATAAGAGATTGAGTTTCATGTGAGATGACAAACTTTTAAATATGATGACCCAAAGACCTAGGACATACTATTTGTACGATCAGATTTCATAAAGACATGGAGACAAAGATAGCTGTGTAGAAAGATACTGGACAAAGAAAGGAGCTGGCACTGATATTGGGTTTGTAGTACTGGAATAAAATCAGCAAAGCATCTCTGGTCATAGGGCAGGATCACTCTGTAATTAAGATCTTATGACCCACTATCATACCAGGCAAGTGAGAGATTTTTTTTATGACCAGCTCATAAATAAAAAGGTGGGGGAAGTTTAGAATAGTATTTCTAGGTTTTACGAGTGCTCTGGGGAAAGACATCTTTCTAGGTTCAATGACCTACACTGGGGAAGAGAAATTCTAGTTTCTACCGTTTACCTCATAGGAGACAAAAAAAAGAAGTTCAAGATTATGTTAGAAAGAGTCTTGGCTTTTAATCCCATCCCAGCATCCTTCAGTTCATAGTATATAGCACACAAACCAGCCATACATTGGGGTATTGTTTTCTGAATACCCAAATAGAAAAGAGTGATGTTTTGAGATGATTTTTCTTCAGCAAGTTGGTTCCAGGAAAAAAAAAAAAAGAGTATGTTAGAAATAAAAATGCAAAAAAAGATTTGCTTTCTAGAGGCATTCTTGTTAAGGCAAGTTTCCAGGCTCTCTTGTTTGCATTCTGTGGTACTGATTGAAAGTAGTTAACATAATTGCGAATTTCTATTCATATTTGCAATTTTTATAGAGCAAGCCTTTCAGAGTCAATCACACATCATATTATTATAATATTTCAACTATCCAGTCCTGCTGTTTGTGATATTTCTGTAAGCTAGTGAAATGATTGATTAAAAAGAATTCTACACTCAGTGAGATAGGATGTACAGGGAACAAATCGCACACTCATAAATAAGACATGGCAAATAAATATATGCTGTTAGAGCCTCACATGGTGGCACACGCCTTTAATCCCAGCTCTCGGGAGGCAGAGGTTAGAGGATCACCATGAGTTCAAGGCCACCCTGAGACTACATAATAAATTCCAGGTCATCAGCCTGGGCTAGAGTGAGACCCTACCTCAAAAAACATATATATATATATATATATATATATATATATATATATATATATATATGCTGTTAGAAATTAAAGTCATAATTTTCTTTACTGTGGATGTAAGTAGTAGCTGGGACAGGTCATCTCAGCACCTCCAAGTATTACATTATTTTATAGTTGACATTAATATGAGTTACATAGTGGATCTGATTTTTAAGATTTTCCTCAAGCTCTACTTGTAAGAGATCAGTGCTTACTTTACAAATTATCCCTCAATAAAAGAGATTAAACAGGGCTGGAGAGATGGCTCAGCGGTTAAGGCACTTGCCTCCAGTGCCTAAAGCCCTGGGTTCAATTCCCCAGGTCCCACATGAGCCAGACCCACAAGGTGGTGGCCCTTGTTCTCTCTCTCTCTCTCTCTCTCTCTCTCTCTCTCTCTCTCTCTCTCTCTCTCTCTCTCTCTCTCTCTCTGTGTGTGTGTATCTCTGCTTGAAAATGAATAAATAAAAATATTTTTAAAAAAAGGGATTAAACAACAAATGTAACCGAAACTGAACAGAAATAAAGCAGAAATTATCGGAATAAAAATGGTCAGAGGAAAAAGGAGGTCTTTCAACATGTTAAATGAGTCTTTAAAAGAACTGGTTGTCCTTGCATAGAGATGGAGAGGAAATGCCCCCAATGGAAAAGACCTGTACTGTGTAAGCACAAAGTAGGGCATAACAAATGCATAGCTTGCAGAAGAGCTAAGGCAGACTGCTCACGTGGCCTGCTGACTTGGGCATCACCTGGCCCAAGGCCCACAGATCCTCACCTGGGATTTACCTGGCCAAAGACCGAAGTCTCAGGCATAGTTGAGTTTCAGTTTTTCTTCATGTTGGGTTGACTCCCATACATACCCTTATCATTGTACACTGTTCACAAAAGCAAGATTTTTTTTTTCTGGGATAACAACAGAAGTTGGTAAAACATTGATCAATTAGCCCTACAGACAGAGGATGAAGTTTGGGATAGAATCTTGAAATTTGCATTTCTAGCAGGTCTTTAGGTGGTTAATAACTGATGCTGTTGGTTTCCAAGGCTGCAAGCATTTTAAACACCACCACCTATGAGATAATTCTTTCCTTTTCTTATGGTATTTACATGTGCCTTATTTTATGACCCAAACAAAATTATATGCAGATTTCAAAAGAATTGAAAGATGAGTCATTCAAGTCTTAACTGTATTTTTATTATATGGTTTCAGTGATATCACCCCCTTATCATTTTTGGTATATATCTCATTCTTAATAATTGCTTGACATCTATTTTTAACTGCGTTGGGCTTCTATCAGTTGGAGAGACTTCGCTGAGGGCCTCTGAGTGTCTAGAACAGCTACCACAGAAAGAGGAATAACTTTGAGCACCTAGCCTTTGTATTATTCGCCAAGAGATTTTACCTTTGGCAACTACATTGTATCTAGTCCACACAGTCACCATAATAACATCCCACCCACATCTATGTCTTTACTGATCTTTTCTTGCCTGGCACAGAGTCATGTGGTTTAGGACACTTATAATTTTCACAATACCTTCAGACACTATTTCTGTTTGTTAAACAGGCACTGGATACCAAAGGGCTGAGGCTGATTTGTGTTTATATTGAATCTCCTGAACCCATTACAGTGTCTGGCTCCTAGTATATGATTAAAAAAATAATTATTGGAGGCCTGGAGAGATGGCTCAGCAGTTAAGGCATTTGCCTTCAAAGCTTAAAATCATGGGTTTGATTCCCCAGTACCCATGTAAGCCAGATGCACAAAGTGGCACATGCATCTGGAGTTATTTTGCAGTGGCTGGAGGCCCTGGTATGCCAGTCTCTCTCCCTGCTTATAAATAAATAAAAATATTTTTAAAATATTTATCAGAGCCTCCTTTTGTAATAAAAGTACCAAATTCATGACAGACTTTTAACCACTAGTAGGTGATACTGGAGTGTGGCCCTGATACAAGTACAACTTGAACTTGACAGTATTCAAACTGAATCATCCAGTGTCTTTGGAAGTCCACCTACAGGCCGCCAAGCACTGTCAGTTCAGCTTACCAAAATTCTGCCAGCACTCTCATGGTGTGCTCCAGATTTAATTCTTATGTAAGATTCCGGTTTGAATCACATCCTCCTCCCACCTTTCCTCCCCCAGACATATTATCTTTTGGAATGTTATTTCTGAGCCCTTTATAAAGAGAGAAAGGGGGGGAAGAAAGAACAAAAATTAAAAGTAACTCTTGTTTCTTGGTGTGCAAGTGCTTCACATCCGACAGCCCCAGATGCTCCATGCTGTGAGCTCACACACAGGCTAGTCAACAGCCTTCATTTTAAAGTCTGCCTCCTACTTTTCCAGGCATTTCCCACCAATATTTTTCAATACCTGACCCTTGATTGAACTCTAATCTCAGGAGCTGAGATATAATTCTGAGCCTAAACTCAGTGCTTTAGCTAATGAGATACGGAAAGTCTGTGCTAGTTTGATGGATTAACAAAATGCTTGATGAATGTTTTGAGGTACCAGGCATAATTCTCTGTCATGAATACAGTACTGGAACATACAGAACATATCATGCCCTCATTGAATTTCTGCTCTAGTGATGGAGAGACAATTTGAAACAAATACATGAATAAGTGTATAAATATACTTACGAGATCTAAAACTTGGGCTACACATATGGTTCACCAGTTAAGACACTTGTCTGTAGAGCTTAAGGACTTGAGTCCCATTCCCCAGGCCCTGTGTAAAGCCAGGTACACAAAGTGGCTCATGTATATGGAGTTTGTTTGCAATAACTGGAGGCCATAGCACACCCATTCTCTCTGTCACTCTTCTATTTCTCTCTGCTTGCAAATAAATGAAATAAATTTTAATAAATGTAAAGCTTAGAAAACATACTTAAAATCATGGTTTGCTCTTTTGGGGATAAAAGGAGTAAAAAAAAGGATCAGCAGGTAAGACAGTTACAATGAGGTACTTTAGATTATATGGACAAGGTGGCCTCTGGGAAAGATATTATTTAACTTGAGGAGTAAATATCAAGAAAATCTCCACCATGCAGAATATAAGGATGCTATTTCAGTCAAAGCAGAAAGAGCAAACATAGGAAATCACAAGAAAATACATTTTACGTGCTAACCTAGCTGTTGTATATCTAAAAACCATATATATATATGGTTGTTAGAAATATATAGATATATTTCTAAATATATATTTCTAAATATATTCATATATAAATACACATTTTTATATCATATATAAATATTATATACATGAATATAATCATATATAAATAAATATATGTTTTAAAACATATATATTTATGTTATATATATTTAATATATATATGTTAAAAAAGCATTTGCTCTATGGAGAAAAAAGAAGTGGGATTTGATCATTTCAGAATTGTATCAATAGGCTTATTTTTCTTGAAAAGAAATCTATTGTTGAAGATATCTCAGTCTCTGGCAAGGAGAGCATTCACAATATCTGACACCCTACAAAGGGGCACATACAGGAATGCAGCCTGGAAGGCAGTTCCATAGTACTGCAGTAAGCATGTCATCAATTAGTCATTCAGCATGGGCTGAAAATTGTTAGGCAGCTGAATAAAGGCTTTTGAATCCTATCAGCATCAGAGCTTGTACCATCAAGTTTCAAGTTCTCTGCCATGTGCATCACCCATTGCTATAAAACCAAATGCCATCCAAGAGAGACTCCAAGACAAAGGCTTCCTGGATCCCCATCCAAAGCGATGCTTGCTCTAGACAAGAACTCCAATGATCATCTGGATATTGGGTGTTTTATTCCTAATGATCAATCATGGTATTACTGAGTCTATTCCTCAAACCCATTATTGATTCATCCCATATTGACTCTCTCCCAGATGTTTTTTCCTGGGAACTTAGTGTACAGTTGTGAAGAAAACACCTGCATCTAGGAAGTTTATATTGTAAAGAGGAGACCAAAAATGAATAAGAGAAGTCTAAGGATTAGAAATCACTTACTGTTGTTCTAAGTAAAACAAGTAGACTAGGGACTAAGGGTAAGCAATGTCCATGAGAGAGAACATTTTTTGTCAGGTGGCCTTTCTGAGTGGATGGCTTTGCAGTTTAGATGAGGTGAGGAATCGGACTGCATACTTGTTTATGGATGAATGATCAAAGCTAAATGTCAAGTTGCGTGGGAATGAGGCCAGAACAATACAAGCTGGCTAATCCAACAAAGAGAGCAATGAAGGAAAAGCAGAGAGAATGATAGGTCAGTGAGACACATTGGGCAAAGCAAAATGGAACAAATCATCCATCTCTTGAATGACAAAGCAGCGCTCCCAGCTCTAATGGTAGTTGAAAGAGGAAGCCCAGGAGGTTCTGCACAGAGTAGTAATACAGTAAGGTTAGAATATGTTGACAGGATGAACGTAGATACAACTTTATGCATTTTGGAATGGCGTGTGTCTCCACCACACCCTCTGTTTTGAAAAGTCTTATCTTCACGGATAAATAGATATATCTTCAGGACTTTACCTTGCTCCCTAAATTCAATACTTTGAATGGTTCTTTGTTTCCAAGGCTGTTATATAAAATATATAATTTGAATAATCTGACATGCAGCCTCGTTTTCTTCTTAATTTGAACATTTATTCTTCTTATATTGTGCTAAATGTTTCAGAAAACACTTAATACAGCGAGCATTATGAGTAGAAATAAAGCTAAAACTCAAAACAGAGATGCTCGTTTTTTTCTAGATTCACTTCAAAATGGAGATTTTTTTTCTAGATTCACTTCAAAATGGAGAATTTTAAATTTTGAAAATTTAAATAGATGTCCTTCATATATTATGAATGTTGATAAGCTTCTTCTGCAATCAATGTTGATGATGACTATCTCCAAGCAACTCCAGGGATTTGCCAGGCCCACCCTAGTAAAGATCTGAGCTCCTAAACGGACTTGGCCAGGCCACAATCCCACACAATGCAATGAATAGGAGAAAACACAACCAAACGAAGTGAAAACAATAACTTTAATACTAACTATAATCCTACAGAGAAAAAGAAGAATTTCCAATTTACCAAGAAACAAGACATGTGCTAGTTTCAGTGATGAAGGAAAATTAAAAAGGTATCTGGGCAGATAAAGGCATTTCTATGTTGTTAAAAATCATAGACTAGGCTCAAAGTTCTTTTCAATTTTAAACTATGGAAAATACTGGCCAAGAGCTTAACGATAAAAAGGCATCCATGTAACAAGTACTCTTATATAAAAATGAGTTAATGCCTTTCAGAAAGTCAACCAACCTTATAAAACTCTGTCAGAGGTAAAACAGTTCACATTTAAGATATGTTTCCTGCAGTAAGAGATGAATAAAATGATTACTGTATTGTTAAAATGTATTGGTAAGCAATGAAATCAATTAAACATGGAATTTAATCAAAATATAACCATACAAATATAAAACAACACAATTATTATAAATATATACCTATGGGAAAATAAAGACTCACTCTACTTTCAAGCCTCAGGTAACCCTGAAAAGAAAACCAAAAAATAGGGCACAAAAATAAAAGTGTAGAGAAATCTCACTTTTGAGTTTTGATGTGAGATCTAAATAAAGTGCCAGCAAATTAAATTCAAGATAATATTAAAAATAATACATCAAAAATAAATGGTGTTTCTTACAAAACTGCAAAAGTTGTCAAATAGAAAATCTAATAATATAAGCCTGACATCATTAAATCAAAAATGAAAATGAAACAGTTTTGTTACTTCAGGAGATTCTACAGACCTGTATAGAAAACTCAAATTCTAGATCTTGGGAAACTTTTGATGAATAAGCAATCTTCTAACTTCCTGTAACACCTACAAACCAGGGCAGTTTTCAATGATGCAGCAAGCATGATTTAATAGAGCTTATGAAACTTCCCTAAAATCGTGAATATGGAAGAGTTGTTGACTCATGTCTATAATTACAACAGTCAGAAATTTAAGGCAGAAAGATTGTTGCAAATTGCATTCCAGCCTGGGCTACATGGCAAATTTAAGCCAGTCCAAGCTAGAGAATGGGAGAGTCTGTTTAAAAAAATAGAGACATCAAAATAAAGGAAGAACTAGATTTAATAAGGATGCAGAAAATGGATCAGTAAAGGTTCAAAGAAGAAGAGAATTAGATTTAATTGTATAGTAGACTATAGAATTAGATCAAAAATCCCTTTAAGTTTCTTGAATATTTAGGTAGGAATATAGAAAATTATTTTTAAAAATCAGTTTTAAAACTTAATATTTTGGGTATAGAGACTTCCCCCAAGAGAAAAACAAGAACATTTGGTGAAAAATTAAATCATTGTCAGGACAAAACAATTCATTTATTCTTAGGAAAAAATGTCAAAAGAATGTTCTCAGAGACAGTATGAGAAAACATGCAGAGCATTACTGAAGCACACAGCAAAAATCTAAATAAATATGAAGATATTCTGAAGGAAAAATTCAAGGTAAGAATTTAATGTGAAAGGAATCTGAGCCATAAAGAGTAAAATGTAAACGTAAAGAATGAAGTGCGTGCTTTGTGGTGCTTTGAATGTGAATATATGTCCTCCATACATTCACTCAGGTGTTTTATTAAGCTTGCAACTTGGGTCTCCAGCCAACTGAATGGAGGAGGTGCTGCTGGCTACAGACTCTAGGTCCATCCCACAGGTGTGTTTGGGGAAAGATCTGATTCCAGCCCAAAGGTGTGCAGAGCAGTTTGAACTCTGGGGGTCCTGTTTGCTGGCAGATTTCTGTGTTTGCTACTTTTTGTTTTTTGGGGGGTTTTGTTTGTTTGTTTTTTGCTTTTGTTTTCTGTCTGGCAGTGGTTTCTCTCTCTGCTTGGGTTTAGAAATGAGAGTAAGCTTCTCTCATCACTGATGGAACTTTCCTTGACTCCGTAGGCCCTTCTTCACCTACACAGTGTTTGGTTGAAGGTTCATCTCAGCAACGTGAAGTGGACTACTACATGCATTCATATCAGAAATTTGGAAATTAGACTGGAAAAAAATTTTGAAATAATGGATGTCATAACAATTTATAATAATCAGAACAGGGTGTTACTGCAATACAGGAGAACAATCAAAGAACTATAATCAAAGGCTTTATATAAAAACAATATAAAAACTTCTTAAATTTAGGACTTAGTTGTTGCTAAAAGTAGTAGAAGAAATCTTTGAAATTATTCAGAGCATTTATCAAAAATAGAAGCCAATTTATTTTAAAGAATAGAATAGATCTCAGTGGCAGGATGAGACAATTTCTATTCACTGAAATCTTTCCTATTTTAAGTCAATAAAAGAAATTAAGTTCAAAAATTCCCATTGTAATCATTGCTGTAGTAATAGGTTTTACTAAGTATTGTAGACAATGATTTAGTTTACAAATCTTAGTTTTCCTGGCTGCTTTCTAGTGGACAATACCATGGCATAGGTAAAACACAGAGAGATCTAACACATGGGCTCCCATACTGTGTGTAACACTTGGCATCACTTGCTAATTAATGTAATTATGCCAATTACATCTACTTTGGCGTATTCAAAGCATGCAATGCAAACTATTGAAAAAGCTCAAAACCTGAAAACTTTGATTTGCTTTAAATGCCTAGCCATTTCAAATCAAAATGAGGGCCTCCACTTTTTGCAAGAGCTTTCTTATTATATGTCAAGTGTCAGATAGCCTTTGCCATTACTCAGGGGGCTCAATCCCCTCTCCCACCCCCACCCCTCCCCACACTTTGGTTTTTGAATCATGGGAACTAAAAGCCTGAAAACCATCAACATAGTTCTATGTCCATTCACCAGACAAGGACCCTTCCATTTTGAGGATGGAAGAGAAGCCTTTGCCCCATCACAACTAGGCTGATGGTTAGGGACCCACATGAGACACCTTCCTCATGAAGGACTGGAAGCAGATCATATATGCAATGTTTGGGAAAGTTCCTAGCAGTATCTGTTCCCTTCTGCTAACCCCTTTTTTTCTCAATCATGACTGCTAAATGTTTTTAAAAACTGTTGATTGAAATATTCTCACCTATGGTGCTTAACTCCTTTACATCTAATGAGGGCAATTTTGTCTCCCTTGAGCCTGCTCCTGCCTTGGACTCTGAATTTCTTCCAGCTTTTCTCATGGTAATTTCCTCATTATCTCTCCTGGCTTTTTTGTCCTGTGTCTCTTTTTTAAAGTGATCTACAAATATCAGCATTTCCAGTCTCTAACCGAAAAAGCAATTCTACTCAACTTGAACCATTGCCAATTCTGGAGGAAGCCTCCCAACTTGCTGATTTTAGGCAATTAAACAGGGATGTAAATATCCACATCTGCCAATCAATTGATTTTTTTCCATTCTGGGATATTTTGTAGATTTGATGGCTGTAGTTTTCTTCTCCCCACAGACTGCAGCTGCGAATTTGCAACTTTTGAATTTCTGTTCATTTGCCATTTGAAAATTTTGTTGGGAAAAATTAAAACTTTTTGGGCTGAAAAAAATATATATAACAGTCAGCATTCCCCTTAAAGACTTATAAGGAAAGGATAAGGCAGAGGAGAGATGAGCAATGCAATCCTTACAAGTGGTCAAAGGACTCTAAGCTACTCCTTGTCTAACTGTTTGAACACTGAAACCTACCTACCTGAATGGGCTTGGTCATAAATCTGGAGGTGCCTCAAATGCTAAGGACTTCATCATGTGAAATTGTACAATGGAATTTGTTCCTTACCTACATGGGAATAGCTTTACATATTAATATTTGTCAAAAATTAGGTTCCCTTTCTATGGCCTATAAATCCATTTCTAAAGATGTGTTCTTAATTCTGTTCATTTATATGCCTTTCTCATGTCAAGATGTTGTTCCATTAAAAATTTAATTTTTTGTTACATTACTAGTCAAATGTTACAAACAAAATGCAGCCCTTATTCAAATTGCTGACATTTCATGTTATAATTCACTTAATTCATGAGTGCTCTCATTGAAAACATTTGTGTGGTTCAAGGCCACTGTTTTCTAACTAAATAGAGCATGCTTTGTTGTTATATTATAATGTTAGTGTAGAGAAGGGCATTAAAATATCTGTGATAGGATTTACCACTCTTTTTATAGAAATTAAATCTAAAGAGAAATAGTGTTAGGCTGGAAAGATGACTCAGCAATTAAAGGCACTTGATTGCAAAGCCTGATGGTTGAGGCTCAATTCGCCAGTACCCACATAATGATGTATGCACAAAATGACACATGTATCTGTTTGCAGTGGTGAGCTGCCATGGTCTGCCCATATTCTCTCTCTCTCTCCTCTTCTTCTTCTTCTTTTCTCTCTCTCTCCTCTTCTTCTTCTTTTCTCTCTCTCTCTCTCTCTCTCTCTCTCTCTCTCTCTCTCTCTCTCACTCTCTCTCTCTCTCTCTCTCTCTCTTCTTGCAAATAAATACATAAAAATAAAAATAAAGAGAAAAGCTGCCCAGGAAGAAGTTATTAACAAACATATTAGATTAGACAACTCTAGTTTTGTTGTGCAGTAAAAAAAAAATGGCTATTAAAGGCATCAAAAGTAAGAAAGCACCTTGGCAAATTGGAAATGGACTCAGGCCAGGAATTCATTCAACAAACACTGTTTCTCATCCCCCAATAGAACTCCGTATATTCGTTCTATTCAACCCTAATGTACCCTAGAGTGACAGACAGGAACCACGTAAGCATCTTTCAGCACCTCCTCACTCTCTGTGAGAGGGAGACACCTAGGGCTTGGCAGGGAGCCATCCTCATAACCACACTCCTCCAGGAATGAGGCAGATACGCTGGAGATACAGGCAGATGGACTCAAGGAAAGTGATAAGGTGTCTTAGAAGCAGAAAAGCTCTACAAGCCCAGCCCGAATCAGAGCCAGGGGGCTAATCAGGTAGAACAACACATTTCCAAGAAATCAAAGAAGACAAGAGAATAATGAACATCAAGGGGAAAATGAGACCAGCCCTGATGGCACCACTCAGAGAGGAAGCACAAACAGAGCTCTGAGGCACAGCTATTAACCTTGATCACCACCGAGAGAAAGAAATGGACTCTGAAGTTTGCACACAGAGCTAGACGTCTGATCCCTGGGAAGAATAAATTCTTTCCAACACAGAACCGCCTGTATGATTTGTTTTTGTATCCTGCAAATAAAACATCGCATATGTTTCTGATTGAGAGTGAAATGGAGGGGAAAATAAAACATCCTACTTTCAAAGTGGGTTCCAAATGTTCTCAAACGTTTCCTTCTGAGGAAGAGTCTTCCATTACTGTCTCAAGAAATATTGGGACAGACAGAGAGTACAGTTCATAAAGCATGAGCGCAGGTGTCTGCCCAAGATGATTCTTTTGAAGGTTTTCTAAATTATTGTTTCTTATCTGTGGAAGCCTAGCTGAAAAATATTATTTGGTCATAGATGGATTGCACAGAGTATTAAGTTTAAGAATTGTGGTAACATTTAAAACTTTTACAGTATTATTTGAAAAAAAAAAAAAAAGAAAAGAAACCTCAGTTAGCACCTACTTAGGACACAGGGAAATGATGAAACTTAAAGAAACTACTTTTCCTTTTAAATGTTTTTTTTTCATGGCCCCTCTTAAAAGATGACGCTCACTACTTACTCAATAGGTTACAATATGAACGTGAGGATTTGTTTTGAAACCTAATATGGTTTATGCTCAAGTTTAAGCTATTCCCCCTCCCATCCCTTACCCTTTATTCATAATCTCTCACTTCTTAGTATTAGTCTGTATAAAGAACACGGTTATCTTGGTTAAGGACCACATATGAGGGAGAATATGTGGCGTTCGATTCTCTGACCTTTTGAGTGTTCACTTAGTAAGATCTGCTCGAAGTCAGACCATTTTTTCCTAAATTTCGATATATCATTTTT
>PVHP010036883.1:0-17635 GCA_004024765.1 Zapus hudsonius
GTATGGTGGAAGATGTGAAGCGTGCAGGAGAGCATTATTACTTTAGCCTGAAACCAGCGATAAGGAAACAGACTCAAAGAGATGAAATAGCTTGTTCACATCCCATGACTAGTCCAAGAGATAAGATCGCCTCTACCAACTCCTAGTTCAGGAATGTTTTCAGAGTGCTTTGTTTCAAATGAAGCCACACAGATGGTTTTGATGGGGAGGATGATGTCACAGCATGGGTGGGAGGGAGGCTGAGGGCTTACCATTTGGCCAGAGGGGAACTGTGTGATTTTCAGATCTTTGGATGAACATAGGGTAAGTTTTAAACATACTTACTTTTCCCCTCTACAGAGTTTTCAAGTCTCTCCTGGGTTCTTGGCCTGAATCCTGGACCTCTCAAAGCAACCTGGATGTCAGGGGATGGTGCTCAGAAGCAATGTCTCTCCTGTAGATGTTTTAGGAGGAACACTGTGAAGCTCCCTGGCCAGTCTGGTGGGAGATGCCAGGGTGACAGTATCCTGCGGAAGGCCAGGTGGGAGTGAGGGCCTTCCTTAAGAGGAGCCTATGGCTCTGAGCCAGCCAAGCTGCCCCTGAAAGTGAAGAAGCCAGAAGAGGCTGGAGGGAAGTGTGCTTGAATTTCACCCTCTAAGTCAGTCTACACAGAACGGTGAGTTAGAGGAAGGCATTCCCTGAGGTGGGAAGGGACTGAACATCTCTAGTGAGAGGGAGTGTGAAGTTTGAAGACCCCCCTCTTCTCCAGGTTCTGTCCACAGTCCTAGTTACACAAATATGGTGATAACCTCTTTAAAAGAAGAGGATTGATGGAAACTTTCTCATTCTATAGTTGAGGAATCCAAAATCTCAAAAAGATAATTAAAAAAATAATAATAAGAGCTGGGCATGGTGGTGCACACCTTTAATCCCAGCACTCGGGAGGCAGAGGTAGGAGGATCACTGTGAGTTTGAGGCCACCCTGAAACTACATAGTGAATTCCAGGCAGCCTGGACTAGAGTGAGACCCTACCTATAAAAACAAAACAAAACAAAATAATAATAATAATAATACCACCAACTAGAAAATGGCAGGGACCAATTTCTGGACTCAAGCCTATTATTGTGTATTTTCATCTTTCTCCTCCTCCTCTTCCTCTTCCTCCTCTTCTTCCTCTTCCTCCTCCTGTTGCCCTTGAAAAGGTTTTGTTAGCTTCCCTTTTGCTTTTGTGAAAAATATATGTGCCTATTAGGCATTTACTGAAAGTAAAATGAAATGTGGATAGGTATTTGTCAACTTTCTTTTACCGTAACGGCGTTTCTGAGGCAGCCTAGGTTTCCAAAATAAGAGGTCTACTTGGACTCCCGTGGACCTAGCCTGGGGATATCTCATCATGGCTGGTATCACAACATGGGATTGTAAGAGGGAGGAGGAGGTTCATCTTAACCCAGGAAATCTCCCTCAAACAACCTACTGTCTAACTGTATAACAATGACTGCTTTCATCCCTCCCTTTAAGGGATTAAACCCTCTTCCTTGATTTAAGGACTTCTCCTGCCTCAGCCTCTTAAGTAGTAGAAGCTGTAAGAGCACAGCACTGTGCAGGTCGAAATCCTGAACCTTTCCAAGCAACGTGCTCCCGCTGCTGTTTCTTGACTTTGCAGATTTGGATGTGAGGCTGGGAATTCCTGCTGTTGATGTACGTTTCTCCAGTTTATTACACACAGCCCTTGTAATGGGTGGAGAAATAAATGTTTTTGTTCTTGGATCAATATAGACCAAGGAAAGGAATTCATCTTATGTGGGATCCAACAATCCCTGTTTTGGTTTGTTAACTCAGAAATTATGGTCAGGTTTCCCAAGCTTGTGTGCACACACACCACATACAGTAACTTTCACCTGCAATCCAAGCTGTAACTATTGCAGGAAACAGCAGCAAGACATTTGTTCCATTGAGAGAAAAGGAGACAAAGCTGAGTCTTCAGCCTACCCAAAGGGAGGCCTTAGGGGCTCAGGTAGGTGAGGTGTGAACCATCGTGTAAACCTGGCTTAGCCTGCCTCGTTCTCAGGTCTCTACCCAGCACGTGGCTCGTGGATTGTCAGATGTGGCTTTGAACTTCATTTGTCCCATTTCTTTCAGGACAAAGTACAAGCCTCTGGCAGGTGCTGAGGACTTCGTGGTGGCTTTTGCAATGGTTTCTGAGAAAGACAGTGACTCATCACAGGAAACCCTGTCTTTCCTCTTTGATCTTCCCCTGGCTTGAGGCTCTGCCCAGCCCATCCGTGCGAGTGTGGGTGCGTGCGTGTGTGCATGTGTGCTTGAGCGAGCGTCCTCACTTCTCACCAGGAGAGAGCAACTGGCCTTTAGCTTTAGTCATCAGTGGTATCTAGAGACAATAGATGGGAAGAACACTTCCATCAGCCATGTCCAGGAGCAGCGGGTCTTTTCTCAGTGCTGTGACCTCTGCCCTCTGACGAATGGGTCAATTTCTATTCCATTCCTCCCTTTCTAGAATCACTTTTGCAATGTTCCCAACCATAAATGATTGGTACATTGTAATAGAGGTAAGTTTGTTTCCTCAGTCTGGCTTGTAATCTTTTGCACACTTCTTTTCTAGAAAATAAACATCACTCTGCATTTAGTAACAGGTATTCAATTGTTTTTGATTGATGCGAGCTACATCAGAGAGGATGTTTATGATTGTCAACCCCAGGTGCTTCAAACAGTCAAGGTCCTTGGAGGAAACATGTTGAAATGAATTAAACATTCGGATTCCTACAGCTTTAGGCTGGGAAGAGAGCATCTCCTGGTGAAATTCCTTTGGACAGATAAGGATCCTGAGACCCAAAGGAATTTCTCTCTCCTGGTAGCTCACCTTGGCCCAAGCCTGGCTAAACAGCCTTCCCCCTACACACCTCTGGTGCCTGGCCAGCTGGTCCCTGGCCTCTATTTCGTCTGTGCCCATTCATATTCTGCACCTCACAGGGCATCCCTCAGGCTGGCAACAGTGCAAGGCCTTAGCCTTCCTTCACTCCTGGTTCCCTCAAGTCCTCCCACGTTCCCAGCTTCCTTCTAGACCACAGGCAGGCTGGGACTTGACTTTGGTTTCCCCCTGCTGAGAATCCATGATATCCCATAAAGGCTATGTTTGAACAGAGTTCTTCCCAAACTTGATAGTAAAGTATACACTAAAGGAGATTTGAAGAAGACATGAACAAGTGGGTTTGAACTTTTCTGGTATGTTTTGTTTGGACATTATTCCACTAGATTCCCTTCTTTCTAAGGAAGTATTTTGTTTGGTTTGGCTGGTTTCAGTGTTTTCCTTAGAACTCTCATCTTACTCATTCAGTTTCTTATTCTGCTATTTTCACTTGTACCCTGTTAGCATAACTTTGTGACAGAAAAATTTGGGAACAAATCCTAACCTGCTTTTTAATGGGAACTTTCTTCTGCTAGGTAACTGCCACCTACTTGGAACAATACTTTGGGTAGGTCCAACAACAATGTGCACATCTAAGGTGAGTTTCTGGAAATGAGAGACGTGCTCCACATACATAGATATTTTCCTCACTGCCCTGCACAGGGAACTGAGGTTTTATTCTGTTAATGTGAGTGAATGAGGCACTGGGTTTTCCGATGGTCTATGGACCAGATAGGCTGAGAAAGATCTTAGTTTTTCAGGTCTCTTTCCCCTTGCTCCTCACAGTCTAAAGTTCTTGGGTATGCATAATTCTTTTTAACATTTTAGAATGGTAAATTACTGTTTTGTTCTGTTACTATCCTTAATTTTGGAGCCAGGTAAATTTAGTTTTTAAGCTAGAAGCAGTAAGCTCTCCTCTAAGGGAAAGCTCAAAGCTTCATGAAGATCATTTTACATATTATAATCTCAAATGTGGAGTAGCTTTGCTTGAGATGCAAAATTACTTCACAGCAGAAGACTACTCAGAAATAAAAAGGAATGCATGATTAATACTATCACAACATAAGTGAATACCTAAATAATTATGCTAAGTTAAAGAAGTCAGACAGCTGGGCCTGAGATGTAACTCAGTTGGTAGAGTGCTTGCTTAACATGTGCAAAACCCTGGGTTGGATTCCCAGTACTGCATAATCTGGGCATGGTGTGGTGTGTGGTGGTGCAGCCAGGAGTTTAAGGTCATCCTTGGTTGTATAAGGAATTTGAGGCCAGCCTCAAGCTTGTATCTGTCATCTAGAATTCCTGATATGGGCAAACGTCCTTCAGGGTGCACCTGAGGGTCAGGTAGAAGAAATGTCTGTGAATAAAGGTTCCTTAGATACTTAGAACTACGGCTCACACTGTACTATAGACAGGCCCTAACTTAGGGGTTGATTTATGAGTTTCCAACATGACGGCAGTGCCATAGTGATATGAGCCCATAGAAAGCGTCCTCTGAATCTTGAATGTTGCTTCATTCCTAGGCCAATGATAGGGTAGCGCACCTTGATATTCCTTTGGAAGTTAGACAGCTCCAGTGATTCGTGGTGGCCAGTTAGACACATGATCACAGGCAAAGCCACCAAGACTCTTCTGTGTGCTGTGTTGCTAGGATATTTGGTGGGCTAGGGGAACTAAATACATTTTTTACTTTTAGCTTTAAATTTCTGTTAAATTTTTATTTATTTATTTGCAAGCAGGTAAAGAGAAAGAGTATGGGCACGCCAGGGTCTCTTGCCACCGCAAACAAACTCCAGATGCATGTGCTACTTTGTGCATCTGGCTTATGTGGGCACTGGGGAATTGAACCTGGGTCATCAGGCTTTACAAGTAAGCATTTTAACTGCTGAGCCATCTCTCCAGCCCCCTTTTAATTTTCAATGGCTTTATTAAGATATAGCCCCATTGAGGAGCATCTGAGGTCTGAAATGGAAATGGAATTGTGAATTCCATTTAAGAGAGTCAGCAACCTTTAAGGTAGGAAGCCAGCCAGGTGTGGTGGCTCATGCCTATGATCCCAGCACTCAGGAGGCTGAGGTTGGAGGATTGCTGAGAGCCAAGGCCAGCCTGTAGTACATAGTAAGTTCTAGGTCAGTCAGGTCTAGACCTAGACCCTGCTTCAAAACAAAAACAAATAATCAAAAAGAACAAAAAAGATGTTTATACAGGGCAAGGGAGCATCTCAGTGGTTAACCTGCTTTACATGCAAGCCTGAAGACCTGAGTTCAGATCTTCAGCACCCACATAAAACCTGGGCATGATGGTGAATACTTGAAACCTCAGAACTTGGAAAGTGGGGACAGGAGGATCCCAAGAGCTCACTGGCAAGCTAGTCTTCAGTGAGAGACCCCATCTCAAAATAGAGGGTGGAGGGCAACCACATCAGACACCTAACATCCATCTCTCATCTCCACACACACACACACACATATACACACACACACACGTGCACCCACCAACATGCATATAAATTTGCATACAAACATGCAAACAAATTCCATTTGTAGATGAACATTTATACAAATATGCTTGTATGCCACATACATGCACAGAAGTAAAATCATGCTTATATAACTTTAGAGGAGGGTGAAGAAGTCTGTAAGACATGACTTGCTCTGGCATATTCCTAATAAAGGTTGATAAAAGGATGTGGGGCTTCATTTGGTAGCTTTAAGTATGAGAAGATCCAAGCAGCTGAGAGGCAGCCATGTTCTGCTGGTCTCTGCTTGGGCTGATGTAGTGAAGTGAAGTTCAGGTTCACTGAGACAATGAGTCCTGCTTATTTTGGGAGCAGTCAGCTGGCATTTCCCTAGCTGTCCAGTGTTCTGGAGAGGTGGTGGGAGAGATGACGCCTTCCTCCTGATGGTTTTCACACGTGACTCAGTATGCCTGGATACTCATGTTGACATCAGCGTGCTTGATGCACTTGGAGACAGAGGAAAGCATCAGGTTGAGTGGGTTCAGACTTCCATAGGAGAACTTCAAAGGAAAAGAAATGTCAAGCCCTCTCGTTTTATTTGTTAAATTAGAGGGTTGTTTTCTGTATTGTAAATTTACCTATAATAGGTCACTTGATTTGGGTGGTGAGCAGTATCTGCTGTGTGGCATTCTTTCTAGTCTGAAGAGTTGAGCCTCAGGTGGAGGTTGAGTCGAGACCTCGTTGGTTGCTCCATATGGAAGGTAAGGCCTACAGGACCCCAGGTTGTCAAGAAGGAGGAATATGATAGGAAACTAGCTGCTTGTGATGGTGCCACCAGAAGTCCTTTCTTTGGGGGGCACCCTATTGTCAGCAGTTGTAAGGGGCAATGATAACCTGGAAGCCATTCTCACACATGTCTTAAGAACTTATAAAGCCATACTGGTACTTTCTTAGGAATGAAGTGATTGCCCCACCCTGACAGGGAGGCAGGCAGAGGTTCAAGGCCTTCACATCTCTTAGTTTGCTTACTCTGAAATGCCCAAGAAATAAAATTCAACCCACTGTTGCTACTCTCCCAAATCAATAATCTGATGGACAAACAAGTGTGGGTCAGTATGAAATTATGGTAATAATAAGTAGTAGATTATAGCAAAGATGTGTCATATAGGATAAGAGTATAGCTGCTTTAAGATACAGCTCCAAAGAGCCAGAAAAGGGTCTTGAAAAACATGGGCTGGCACTGAGCCCTTCCTTCCTTTGGTTTCTGATGAGGTATGAGTTCTAGACTCACCTCAAGCAAATGTATAAGATGGAGACCACTACACACTTCTTACTGGGAGAGAACAGCAAACCAAGAAATGAACACTTGTGCAATGGAGGTGCCAAAGCCTGGGGGGAAGTAATCAACAACTTTTAATTTGGCCAAGTAATCCACTCAGCGACGGAGCCCTTAACTGGAACTGGGGACTCAAGGCGAAATGCATTGGGAACCAAAACCTTGGGACCCCAAAGAGAAATGCACTTTACAAGTGATTTACAAAGCGACTACTATTCACAATAGAATCTAGCCAATTCAGAAATGTGTATCTCAGTTAGCCTACACTGATCTCACTCTCCGATGGAGATTCTGTTTGTATTTTTCAGAAGGCAGCGAGAGAGCTGTGGCTTTTCCAACCCTACCAACAAGCCACAGGCCAATGGCTGACATCCTGGTAAGAGATGAACCACCCCAGACCCACCATGGAGGATCCACATGGAACCCCGCAGAGAGTGGTGGAATAAGCAAGAGACCTATAACCACAGCCAATCAGTCAACCCAGGATGAGCCAGCGAGAAAGATACCAAAGATCTTCAACACAACCTAAAGCAGAAGTACAGAGACCCCCTAAGACCTCAACAATAAAGCAGCCTTAATACTCACCCACCATGACTCAGGGAACTGAGCGGAAGAGGGGGCAGAAAGATGGTAAGAGCCATGGTGGGGTAAAACTCCCAGAGACATGGCCCCCTTAGTAACAACATACAAAGGGGGGGTGGAACCGAGTTGACTCCTAGGCTTTCCATAACCTCCTAACCATAGACTGATCCAGTTTGCCCATGGAGGAGGATACCCAGCTAATTGGGGAGAGGGAAGAGGGAAATCAGGGAATTGGGGAAATCAACACAGTATTTGCTCATTAAGTGTATCTAATTATGGATAATAAAGAAAATTTAAAAAAAGATCTCTTCGCCTCACTGTGCACACCTACATTTAGAGCAAATAACTACAAACTACATGCTAAGCTTTTCATAAACACCGAATGGCTAAGTACCTAGCTGAATAAATGAACAGTCATGTTGGATTCTCTCCATGACTATGAGAAATTCCCTTTTCTGAGAATGGCTTGTCAGTGTGGACAGCACTTAAGATTTGCGAGGCTGGGCATTTTCCTATAGAGAGGAAGGACAGTGAATAGATGACAAGTCAGTAATTGCCTTTTCTAACTGTGTACCCAGCTTTCCCAACTAAGATGAGCTATAAGTCTCTCTCTTTATTTCTCTCTCTCTCTCTCTCTCTCTCTCTCTCTCTCTCTCTCTCTCTCTCTCTCTCTCTCTCTCTCCTTTTGCTATATAGCCCAAATTGGCCTTGAACTTGCAATCCTCCTGCCTCAGGCTTCCAAGAACTGGGGTCACAGACATGTACCACTCTACCCAGCAGCTAGTCTCTCTGAAGCCAGAAACTCCACAGCAGCAACAATTGGATGCATAGCTTGTACCTCGTGGGATATTTTGCCCAAGTACTCTGCTAAGTAGACCAGAGTTCTTGATCATCAAGCAAGCATCACATTTTCACCAGTGCATCTTCCTTTCTAACATCTCCTAATTTGTAAACATTCCCTAGTGTAACTACACCCAAGTGCTGTACACTCTGATCCAGGTCTGGGAACCTTAGGGCCTGAGTCAGTAAGAATGTGATGGTGAATGGAGAAGTGTGGACACTTGGAGGTGGACAGCTTGGACTTGCTTCCTGCTCCCACAGTATTCTCAGCTGTGTGACTTGGAGTCATTGAGTTGTTCTCTCCATGCCTTGCTTTAGTCGTGTGTTAAACTGGAAAATAATTGTCTACCTCACATAGGTTTGTTATGATGAGTAAAGCACCTGGCCAATGTGAGTAGGAAATACCTGTGAATCATACTTAGGTCATTATGTCCTGGGGATATGGGAGAGGGAAGACTGCAGGCCTTAAGGGAAGCTGTGCCCCTAAAGAAGAGAGTACGAAGACAGCCAGCACCAGCTGAGCCCTAGACAGTGGGAGGCACAGCAGAGCACACTCTAAAGGAGGTATGCGCCTCATTGCCAAATCCTAATGGGATAGCTGAAGTTGGACCAGAGACAGGAATCTGCCACCCACAGACCCCCTTCAGAACTTGACAGTGTCCCTTCCAGTCCCCAGGATTCCTAGAGACAGTCTCTGCCAGCTGGCCCAAGACTTGTTTCAGTAAGGATGACGCGCTAGCAACAGCTGACTCAGTTAACAGACCCCCTAGCTCTGTCTCCTGGACCCCTGGGTGCCAGTGTGCGGACATGTCCAGCTTGCCAGGCAGCTGGCATCTGAAAGATTTAGGTCATTATCAGATGGACACTCACTCAACAGCCCCTCCCAGCCTGTGCAGTGCGTGGGGCAGTGCACGTAGGCCTGCATACCTCTTATCTCTGCCGGGTGATATTACATGCCAGGCACCCTGCCTCATTCCAAGGTAGCCGGAGCCAGCTGGGTCACAGCACATGGGACGAGAGCCAGCAGCTCTCCTCTGTTCTTCCTTTTGATTCCACTGGAGCCAACAGGCAAGGCCTCTGCCTCCAGGACAGCAGAGCTAGAAGCGGTGTCCCTCTTCTTCTGGCCTCTGCCTGCCCCCTGTGTGTGTTACATGCAACACTCTGTCAGATCTACATTTAAATATTACTGTGAGTTTCAGAGTCTGAGTGGTAAGGTATATGTCTGGGCATGGCCCCTTGGCCAGGTTCCAGAGTCTGCAGCCCACTCGGATGGCCCTCAAAGCCAAACTCTTGCATCAGAATTAATGTGTTAATTCACGCAGCTCTGATGACAGGTTGTGACAACTTGTCATGGTTTGGGAAATCCTGTGTGCCTTTTTTTTTTTATCTCAAGCAGACAAAATCATGTTCGAATACTAACAGGCAGAACCACTTACCCATCACTTGCTCTACCTGGGCAGTAGGTAAGGATGCTTTATGTAGCAATTTTCTACAGTTTCCTCACTAGTGCTCTTATGAACATGGTATGATCCGTGCTGCTTTATAGCTGAGGACCCTGACCTGGGGTGATATACCATACATGACTAGGTCCTGGCCCCAGGCAGGAAAGGGTATAGTCAGAACTAGAATGAGGCAGTCTAATTGGGAGCATGTTCCTAACCATATGGGACCCACTTCTCTGACATCTCTCTTTACATCGTGCCAAGGATGAGACCAATGTCCCAGAATGATGATTCCCATAGTCAGTACCCATTGTTTTTTGTTTTTTAACCAGTGGGTGCCAGAACCTCTGTATGATTGACACTTCAGGCTAATTTGCTACATTCTTGATCTTAGAAAACTGCAAAAACTGTGTTCTTTCCTCCTTGATTTCTATCAATTATTTTTAGATATGTGGTGCTGAGGATCAAACCCAGGCAAGCAGTAAGCAAGCTTGGTACTCTGAGTCACACCTCAGACTGATGTCTAGTACTTGGATGCAAGAGATACTTAGTGAGCATTTTCTTTGTGCCAGGGTTTATACTAGAGGTAGTAAAGAGGACCCCAACATGAACGTCCTTTAAAAGAACTTATACTCTACAAAGAGAAATAATCTCTCCAAGTTCCCAAGATGGTTCCTATGGCCCTCCAAAAGAGGCCCTGCTGTCCTCTTCAGTGTCCCTGCTCACACTTCCTTCCTGTGTCCCAAGCCTCCTCAAAACCTTCTGTTTAGCCAGGCGTGGTGGCATACACCTTTAATCCCAGCACTCAGGAGGCAGAAGTAGGAGGATCGCCATGAGTTCAAGGCCACCCTGAGACTACAGAGTGAATTCCAGGTCAGTCTGGGCTAGAGTGAGACCCTACCTCGAAAAACCAAAAAAAAAAAAAACTTCTGTTTGCTGAGCTCCTGATCACCTCAGGACCTTTCACTTTCTACTCCAGCAGTCTCAGATTCTACAAACTTTGTGGGTTTAACTACTTACCCTTCAAGTTTCAGCTTAAATTACTCATATATATATATATATATATATATTATCCTTAATTATATGAGCAAATCTTATGATGGTACCCCCATTTCCCTCCTCCCTGTTCCCAACCCACTGGGGACCCTCCTTGGTGGGTCACTCCATGGGGTAGGGGGTCATGAATGACTCAGGAGGCAGCTAGGATCCCCCCATTTGTGTGTTGTTGCTGAGGGAGGGTAATGTCTCTGGATAGCCTCCCCCACCATGGCTCTTACAGTCTTTCTGCCCCCTCTTCCACTCAGTTCCCTGAGACATGGTCGGTGAGTTTTAAGTCTGCTTTATTGTTGAGATCTTCAGGGTCTCTGGACTTCTGCTTTGGGTTGTGTGGGCTCTCCTTGATGTTTGTCTCGTGCACCTATCCTGGGTTAATTGACTTGCTGTGGTGATAGGTCTCTTGTTTATCACACCTCTCTCTTGAATGTTTCATTTGAGTCCTACATTATAGGCCTGGGGTGGTTCATCTCTTGCTGGGATGTCAGCCATCATCCTGTGGTTTGATGGAGCTGGATTGACCATGGCACTCTCCCTGCCTTCTGAAAAATACAAACAGAATCTCCATCAGAGAGTGAGATCATTATAGGTTAAATCCGACACCCATTGCTAATTTGGCAAGATTCTATAGGGATTAGCCTCTCTGTAGTTCTCTGGTACTGTGAATTTCCCCTTGGAGCCCAGGTATTTAGTCCCCATAGGATTATGTCCTGGATCCCAATTCCAGTTAAGGGTTCTTTGTCATTGAGTGGATCTCTTGGCCAATTTGAAAGTCATTGAATACCACCCTAGGTTTTGGTGCCACTATTGCACAAACGATCACTTCTTGACTCACTGATCTCTACCACAGAGCAGTGTGTTCAGAAATTACTCTCTTCTTTAAGGAATCTATCTTATCTCCATTGATTAGGCCAGCTTTCCTCTGATAATCTCATCATTGCTCCTTATACAAAGAGAGAAAGAGAAAGAGAGAGAGAGAGAGAGAGAGAGAGAGATCTTATTTACTTGACAGAGAAAGGGGCAGATAGACAGAGACCACTGCAAATGAACTCCAGACACACGTGCCACTCTGTGCACCTGGATTCACATGGGTCCTGGAACATTGAGCCTAGGCCATCAGGCTTGGCAAGAAAGCACCTTGAACTTCTATGCCATCTCTCCAGCCCCTAGTTTCATGCTTGATTAATCTCCAGCCTCCACCAGCTCCTGAGGACAGCAATAGGGCCTTTATTATTCACCACTACAGTCCCAACATGTAAATAGCTATTTGCTAAGTGCTCTTGTGCAAAGAAAGATATAAATACATAAAGGAAAAGCTCTAACCCACCAAGAAGCTTGTAACAGGCCAGGATTGTACAAACCAGGCTTTTGTTCAGGGGAAAGTCTAAGAGCAAGAAGTGCCAGGGAGCTGAGGAAGGCCAGAGAGGCATGAGCCTGTGATGCAACATGACCCTAGAGTGAGGAAGAGAAGAAAAGATGGTTGGATGGTGAGTCCCTGTGCAGAGTGGGGAAGGATTGGCACATTCAGGGAGGCTCTTGCCAGCCAGCCAAAGTCAACCCTTCGAATTCAAAGTAGTCCTCAGTCTCCCAGCTCAGCCAGCAGCCCATGGGAGCATCGCCTGACACACACATCCCTTTTCCCCAGGCTCCCTGTGGGTACAAATCTGGGGGCCATTCCTCTGGGTGCCTGATAGGTTTTTCTTTCGAGGTTAAAAGGGATAACTTCTGGTTTATGTGCAGAAGAAAAATGCCCCAACACTGGGCTGGAGAGATGGCTCAGCAGTTAAGGCACTTGCCTCCAGTGCCTAAGGCCCCAGGTTCAATTCCCCAGTGCCCACATAAGCCAGACCCACAAGGTGGTGGCCCTGGTGCGCTCTCTCTCTCTCTCTCTCTCTCTCTCTCTCTCTCTCTCTCTCTCTCTCCTTGAAAATGAATAAATAAATTAAAAGAAAAAGAAAAAGAAAAATGCCCAACACTGTGTCTTCTGTAAAAGATCAGGAAATGGAATTATAGATAATAAAGTTATTTTTTTAAAGATCAGGAAAGGGTCATTTGGAGGCTCATTAAGTATTAGTGGACCAGGGTGCTCTTCTCTGACACTGTGAAGCTAAGCCAGATGGGTCATCCTGAGCTCCCTCAGCAAGCTCCAAATACACTCACTCCCCTGCTCCTGGCCTCAGTTTCCTTGTTTCTGAAATGGAGATGTGACGGTGATGATTAGGGTTAGGACTTGTGCTAATAGAGTAGGTGCCTAGCGAACAAGGCCTGATAGGGTTTTTTTAAGTGATGACTCATTGACTTCCTTTCAGCTTTTAGAGTCACTTCAACAGGGCCAATTGGATCTAAGTATTTGAAGAAACTTTTGGCTTATTGTAACTATGTCATCGACAGTCCACCGGGTATTTCATTAAGGTCATTTCAAGTGGAAGCACAGGGTGATCAGCACGGACACTGAAGGTGCCACACTATTTGGGAAAGGCTGAGGAATGAGGGTGCTGGGGGAAGGGGGTCCTATGGGGAGCAGGTTGCTTGGCACAGGGTGTTACCCAGGGGCTGGCTCTTCACGCCTCCCCCGAGGCCATGCTCAGTTTGTTCTGTCACTGCTCACACCCTGGGCAGTGCTTACTCATACGACATCCTCTCTCCCACGCTGGGGGAACTGCAGATTTGGTGTGAGGTGGACCTCCTCCCTTTTCCTCACTGCCAGAATCTAGGGTACTCTGGCCTCACCCTTCCTCACACACCCTTGTTATTACATGGTACACTTGCTTCCCCTCTGATTCCCCCTCCATGAGATCCCTGATCTTAACCTTACTTATCCTGGCTTCACCTGCTTAGTTGGCTGGTCCCTTCTAGAACTGTTTGGTCAACAACTACTTCCTGAGAACCTAGAAGAGGCAAGTCCCATGCCTCAGTTTACATGATGGGCAGGACTGGCTAAGGTACAAAATGTCCACTACTCTGAAGAATAGTCTGTTTAAATGTATCCGTGCTTCTTTTTTAAAGTATTTTTGCTGGGCATAGTGGTGCACGCCTTTAATCCCAGCAGAGATATAAGGATTGCTGTGAGTTTGAGGCCAGCCTGGGACTACAGAGTGAGTTCCAAGTCAACCTGGGCTAGAGTGAGACCCTACCTTTAAAAAAAAAAACCTTTAAAAATGTATTTATTTATTTGACAGCACACAAATGGTTGTGCCAGGGGTCTCTTGTCACTGTAAACGAACTCCAGACACATGTGCCGCTTTGTGCCATGGGAACTGGGGAATCAAACCCACACCAGCAGGCTTTGCAAACAAGCACCTTTAACCACTGAGCATCTCCCCAGCCCAAAATGCATATGTGTGTCAAAGAGTCATAGAAGTGGCTTTCCCAGGATGAGGAGGCAGCCTCTGGTCCAGCACTCAGTGCCTCCATGAGGAGAGAGTGTGGGTGGGCCAGTTCTGATTCCCAAACACAGCGCTTGGATCCTTGGGATTCTAAGGAAGGGCTTCATTGACTCTGCCCTCCCCCAGTTAGCACAGCTTTCCTCTTTTTCCTCACTTGCCCAGATTCTAATTCTGCAAACAACAGCTGGAGAGAGTCAGCAAGGGCCCACGCAGCAGCTGTGAGGTGGGGATGGAGAAGGCTGCCAAGCTGAGGATGCTGCCTGACTACAGCTGCTACTGAACGTGGTGTGTGTGTGTGCTCGTGCGTGTGCATGCGCTAGTGTATGTGCATTGTGGCTTTCTGGGTTATTCAAGCTGTCCTGAAACCCAAGACCAAAGGAAAGACTAGAGATACTGACCCTGGCTTTGTTGACATTTTGGGTGTGTGTATGATGTATGTGAGTGAGTGAGTGTGTGCACACACTTGCCGGTGTGTGCGTGTGTGTGGAGGGGAGAGGACAACCCTGGGTGTTGGGCCTCGCCTCCACCTTGTTTAGGCACCTCTGCATTCTTCTGGCCAGCTGACCTGTGAGCTTCCCAGGATTCTTCTGTCTCGGCCTCTTCTGTGGCTTCTGGGAATTTGAACTTGGGTATTCATGCTTCCATGACAAGCACTTGATCCACTGAGCCATCTCTTCTGCCCTCATTTCAGTTTTTGATAATTTGTTCACTGCAGATATTTTGCTTTAATTTCAAATATGTTACTAAATATTGTTTAGTTTATTTTATTATTTCCCTTTTTCTGACTTGTTCTCCCTCCTTTCTTCCCTTCCTTTCTACCTCTTTCCTTATCACCTATTCCTAGTGTAATGATTAAGCCACCAGACCATTCAGATGAGAACCTCCCATCAAGGCAAAGCAAGAAAACATGGAATCCAGTGATGGCATTTTCATGCTTTCTGAAGAAAATTACTAGAGACAGCTGGAATCTCTGCAATTGTCCTTACAAAAATATTTTATTTATTTATTTGAGAGAGAATGAGAGAGAGAGAGAAAGAGAAAGAGAGAGAAAGAGAGAATGGGCTCTCCAGGGCCTTCAGTCACTGCAAACGAACTCCAGACTATGTGCCACCTTGTTCATCTGGCTGTACATGGGTACCAGGGAATCAAACTCAGGTCCTCTGCTTTGCAGGCAAATGCCTAAACTGCTAAGCCATCTCTCCAGTCCGGCAATTGTCCTTTTAAAGAAAAAATTGGAGAAGAATGGTAACAAGTGCTCTGAAAGTTTCAGATGTTCAATAATCCTTCTACCAAATTAACAATTGTATGCAAAGATTCAAATTTGTCATTAAATCTCTGTGTGTGCACGACCCAGAAACCTCATCTTTATGTCACTATGGATGGACCCAGAGTTGCCTGGCAGGTGATCCTGCCTCTTGGAGTCTCTTCCAGCTCTTTCCAGCTCAAAACAAATGAGAGCACCAATCCAATTTCTCTGACCCCAAATGACAGCGGCTTCTCTTTTAAGGAATCCTCAGCAGACCTGGAAGGCAACTATGGGAAGCATGCCCTGGCGGAGCCCATGCCCATGAGGCCTCCCGCTGGGGACAGATGACATGACAAATGCCATTGCACAAGTGTCCTCCATTAGTCTGCCTGTTCTCCTCCCCCTGGCATCCTGTACTTCCAGAAAGCTCATCTCTGTAATAATGCAACTATTTACCTGTCTGCCTTCCAGAGTGTACCTTTATGAGGGCAGGCCCATGTGTATTTTGCTTGTTGCTGTGTCTGCAACACTCAGTGGCACTCGGTGGCTAGTCAATAACTGTGGGAGTCATGGATAAATATAAGAAAGACAGTAACACATAGTATATAGCCTCAAGTGGAGAAACTTCCAGAAGACCAAAGGCAAGGCTGAGTGAGGTCTCAAAGTCCCCGGCCCTTCCCTGCAAAGATGATGGCACAATTCTAGTGTGATATGAAAAGTGGGGTAGCCTTTCCTGGAAAGACAATGGTGAGCACAGATGAGACTTGAAATCTTACAACTCACAGCTCATTGATGGAGTCAACTCCTGCTTTCCAGAATGTTCTGTTCACTATAGAGAACAAGCAATATGTAATGGCTTAGTCAGATGCCAAGCCTCTGAATGAGGTTAATATGAAGTCATGGGCTTCAAGGGGCTCATGACCCATAGTCTTCTCTGGATTGAACCCCGGTTCCTTACCTCAGGGACAGTCTTGAAATGTCTTGGGGTGGCCCCTCTGACCAGAAATGGTCGTTGGTGCTGATTATTAGCATTGGCTGTCTGTCGATCTCTGAAAAGGAAACCACTGGGAATTTTTTGAGGGGACAGCAGCTCCCAGATTTCCCCTGGTTTTGTCTTGACTCAATACTCCAGCAGCACAGGCTAAGCTAACAGTTTAAATCCACTTAGATTGCCCCTCCACAGTAAGAAGAGTTCTTTGGGTCTTCAGCTTATTCCAGTGGGCCAAGCATGTGTCATGCACTTTGAAAGGAATCATTTTTAATGAACCAGTTTGTCCAATTCTGAAATAATCACAGTGTATGAGAGAGAAGAGATGGCCCTTGAGGGCTACAGATGAGATAGGAGGTGAAGAAAGGGTGGTTTGAGGAGAAGGCCTGCACCAGTCAGGGAACCAACACAGGAGGGGGGCATCTCCATCCATGGAAGGGCAGGACCTTGACATCACTGTCAGCGTTTATAATATATGATGGCACGGAGCACAGGGAAGGGCAGTAGTTAAGGTGTTTGCCTGTAAGGCAGAAGGACCTGAGTTGGATTTCCCAGTGCCCATGTAAAGCCAGATGTACAAGGTAGCGCATTCGCCTGGAGTTTGTTTGCGGTGGCTGGAGGCCCTGGCACACCCATTCTCTCTCTCTCTCTCTCTCTCTCTCTCTCTCTCTCTCTCTCTCTCTCTCTCTTTTCTCTCTGTCTCTGTCTCTTTCTCTCTTTTTCTCTCTCTCTCCAATAAATAAAATATTTTAAATATATATTTAAAAAGAATGTTGATAAAAATTGGTCTTAGGAGCTGGAGCGATGGTTCATCGGTTAAGGCGCTTGCCTTCAAATCCTAACAACCTGGGTTGATTCCCTGGTTGACCCACATAAAGCCCACATAAAGCCAGATGCACAAGGTGGTGCATGCATCTGGCTGGAGGCCCTGGCCTGCCCATTCTCTCTCTCTCTCTCTCTCTCTCTCTCTCTCTCTCTCTCTCTCTCTCTCTCTCTCTCTCTCTCTCTCAATAAACTAAACTAATACATTAATTAATTAATTGGGTTTACTGCTGTGTGCATGCCAGTCTATTTTATTTATATGAGGGACTTAAGTGTCCACCTAATTTTGAATCCTTGGGGACCCTGAGTGACTGTATCTCTTGTTAACTTGGAAGAAAGATAGCCTGGGGACCCCAGAGTTTGTGTGCAAGTTGAGAGTGGAACACTGTTGCAGTCAGCTTTCTAGTTGCTGCGCAGAAAGAACCCAAACAAAAGTGGCTTGTAGAGGAATGGGTTTATTTGGCTTATGGACTCGAGGGGAGACTCCATCCTGGCAGGGAAAACGATGGCATGAGCAGAGGGCTGGACATCACCTCTGCCACAGCACTGCAAACAGCGGCAGGAAGGTGTGCCAAACACTGGCAA
>PVHP010036884.1:0-17792 GCA_004024765.1 Zapus hudsonius
AAAATGCAGAACTCCAGGTCAGGGTTCTGGCTCTTCTTTTGCATATCTATCCTTAGTATTTTACATCCAAATTAGAAAGGGTCAGTCCCCAGGAGGCTAGGCCAAAGTGGCACTTCCTCCAGCCAGAAGCCTGGAGACAATTAATAATTTTAATAAATCCTTAATTCTTTTGGGGGACATTATTCAAACTACCACAGACATTTTCATGTGTGTGTAGGGGGGTATGTGAGCATCTGTATAGGTTTGTGTGTGTGTGCATGAGTGTGGAGGCCAGAGGTTGACATTGGATGTCTTCCTCATTAACTTTCCATCTTATTTATTGACACTGAACTTGAGCTCACCGATTTGGTTAGAGTGGTTAGCCAGTGTGCCCCCAGAGCTCTGCCTGTGTCTGTCTCCTGAGCACTGGGCTCACAGGCTTGTGTCCCCATGCCTGGCATCTTGTGGGAGTTAGGGATCCAAATTCCTGTCCTCACACTCACACGGCAAGTGCCTTACCTAATGAGCCAGCCATCTCCCTGGCCCAAACATTGTCATTTTAAACTGCACATTCATTGAGCAAGATCTATTCAGCAAGCAGTCCCCACTCACAGGGCACTGACATTTGGCAAAAGCTTCACAGGCTTTTTTTTTCCCTTTATTGTCCATAATGAGTTACATTGTTTAGTGGGCCAACCATGAGTTGTTATCCCCAATTCCCCGTTGCCTCCCTTTCCCATCCCCAGTCAGCTTTGAGCAGATCTTACTAAGCGAACACTCAAAAGAACAGAGAATGGAACGCCGCATACTCTCCCTCATATGCGGTCCATAACCAAGATAACCATTTTCCTTATGCAGACTAGTAGAAAGAACTGAGAGGTTATAAATGTGGGGTAAGGGAAGGGGGGGAGGGAAATGGCTCAAACATGAGGCCAAACCAAATTAGGTTCAAAAACATAAAATTCTCACGAGCATACTGTAACCTAAAGAGTAAGTAGTGGGTGTCAACTGGTAACAGGTTTTTTGTTTGTTTGTTTGTTTTTGTTTTTTCAAGGTAGGGTCTCGCATTAGCCCAGGCTGACCTGGAATTCACCATGTAGTCTCAGGGTGGCCTCAAACTCACAGTGATCCTCCCACCTCTGCCTCCCCAGTGCTGGGATTAAAGGAGTGTTCCACCATGCAAGGCTCACCTTCACAGTTTTGCAGTTTAGACAATGATCATCTTTGCTGAGCATCTTGGAAACATCTGGAAACCTGCCAGTCTGTGAGCAGAGCTGACTGGCTCTCATCTCCCTGTTCCCTAGTCTGGCACCATCAGCCACTGACATACCTGAACAATCTCACATGCGCCCCATTAGGTAGAATGGAACTCTCTCCCCACCATGGCACAGCCCAACCACAAAATCTAAGCTCCGTGTGTCACTGACCACCACCAGCAAGTCTGCTTTCATGGAAATGTAATTCCCTGTAGGTACATCAGGGTTGAACAGCAAGGCTGGTTTCCTGGTCCCTTCTTTCTGTCACTGGGGCAGAATTTCCACCAAGATGGTCTTTGCCTGATAGGTAACTGGACTAAATAGCATTACCTTACCTAGAATAATAGTAAGATTATGACCGCGTGGTCAAATGTCCTTGCCCTGTGTTAGAATTCAGATTCATCTCCTTCATACTTGGAGAAATAACACCAGGAGGGCCAGTTTCTCTAGGGAGAATCCATGGTTGAAGAAGGCCAGTGGGGCAGGGCAGGCATGCATTTCTGTTGATGCCTTCACAGCTGAGCCTCCATTTTTAGAATCCTAACTTCTCACTCCCAGAATAGCATTACAAAATAACATCTGGTCTGAAAGATAACATCTGTTCTTTCAAGGTAACATCTGGGTTTAGAAGATAACATCTGGGTTTATAGGATAACATCTGGTTTTACAAGATAACATCTGGTCTTATAACATCTGGGTTTACCAGATAACATCTGTCTTGCAAGGTTGTTGTTGCCCAGATGAAATGAACTAGAAAATTCAAAGAATTCTGTCCTTCCTGAAAGATGAAGTGGACACACTTTTGTCTGTTGGTCTTCTACTAAGTATAGTTTACATCCCCCCCCCCCCGGGGTATTATATGTAAAACAGAGCCAGGAAGAAGACAGACAGAGGAACCCTGGGATTTCTTTTGACTCTGTGTCTTCTCTACTGGGGGCTGAAAAGGCTAATCATGAGAACCAAAAGGCATAAGACAGAAACTTACAAATTCAAGAAGCTGAGGCAAAGCTCACATGTGAATCATGCCTCTACTTTTATTCACCTTAGTTCTGGAAGAACTAGTCAATACAAATACAGTAAGGCAAGGAAAAGAAATAAGACAGGGCTGGAGAGATGGCTCAGCAGTTAAGACACTTGCCTACAAAGCTTAATGACCCAAGTTTGATTCCCCAGTGCCCATATAAAGCCAGATGCACAAAGTGACGCATGCGTCTGGAGTTCATTTGCAGGCAGGAGGTCCTGGTGAGCCCATTCTCTCTGTCTCTCTTCTATCTCTCTCTGCTTGCAAATAAATAAATTAAAAAAATTTTTTTTGGTTTTTTGAGGTAGGGTCTCACTCTAGCCCAGGCTGACCTGGAATTCACTATGTAGTCTCAGGGTGGCCTCGAACTCACAGTGTTCCTCTTACCTCTGCCTCTAAAGTGCTGGATTAAAGGTGTGGGCCACCATGTCTGGCAAAAATTTTAAAAGAGATAAAATAATATAGATTAGAAACAGAAAAATCATTTTTATTTGCAGGTGAAATTATAGTCTATGTAGAAAATCCAAAATCACATTTAAAACTCTCTGACAATACAGATAAGTTCCGGAGTGTACAGAGTACAAGGTCAATTTATACACAATTGTGTTCTATATGTTAGAAGTAGCATATGAAACCCTAAATTTAAAATACTCACTTTACACTTGTTCAACAAAATGGAAATAAGTTTAAATTATAGGACTTGTCTGCAAAAGTCTGAACAATGTCAGAGAGAGGAGACAAAAACCCAAAGGAATTGAAAGGCATATTACAGTGGGTTGGACTGTACCCTCTACAGTAGCATGCCGAAGTCCTGACCCCTGGGACCTGTGAATGGGACCTTATTTGGAAAAATAATCTTTAGCTGGGCATGGTGGTACACACCTTTAATCCCAGCGCTTGGGAGGCAGAGGTAGGAGGATCACCATGAGTTTGAAGCCAGCCTGAGACTACACAGTGAATTCTTGGGCTAGATTGTAACCCTACCTCCAAACAAAAAAGAGTTATCTTTGCAGATATAATGAAATTCAGATGCAATAAGGTTAGGTCCAGATTCAGGCAACACCTTGGTTCCCTCCCCCAGTGGCCTTAGAAGTTTCACAGACACCTCTCCTCCAGAACAGGAGATTACACCCCCCACCTGCTGTGTCTCTGTCTGGCAGGAGGCACTGCCCTTCCTGATGCTGAAAAATACTGGCCACCTGGTTCCCTTCCCCCAAGCTAAACATCCACCTTAAAAGCCAGATCTTGGTCTGAGTTTGGGCTTCTCCCATCTTGGGAGCTAGACTGGAGCTCGGGGTTCCCCTTCTTCCTATTAAAAAGCTTTTCTTACAGAGCGGTCTCCATGGTGGTCATTTCCATTCTAACAAATAATAGAATAATGTGGTCCCTTAATCTGGCACGACTTTCATTATGAATAGAGCAGAAATGCCACAGAAGTATTCAGGAAAACACTGTGTGATAAGAGAGACAGAGACTGGAGGGAAGAAGTTTCAAGCCAGGCCATGTGTAGGATAGCTGGCCACCACCATGAAGAGCTAGGAAGAGGCAGGGAAGGACTGTCTACCTACAGTCTCAGAGGGAGCTTGAGACAGCCCTGCTCATACCTTGATTTCAGAGCTCTGGTCCCCCAAACTATGAGAGAATAAATTAGGTTTTTTTTTTAAGCCACTCAGTTACTTTGTTACCAGCACCCTGGGAAACTAGTATATATACCACATTCATGGGTCATAAAGTTGCATTTAGCTAAAAAGTTAATTTTCCTCATATTGATACGTAGGCTTAACACTGCCTCTACCCAAGACTATCCTGCACACAAATACACTATTATTCTAATGGTTATAGGAAAAAAGCAAAGGACTCAGAACAACTATAACACTTCACAAAAAGACTAAAGTTGGGGCCTAGAGAGATTGCTCAGTATTTAAGGCGTTTGCCTACAATGTCAAAAGACTAGGGTTCGATTCCCCAGTACCCACTTAAAGCCAGATGCACAAAGTGGTACATGCATCTGGAGTTCGTTCACAACAGCAGGAGGCCCTGGCGTGCCCATTCTGTCTTTGTCTCTTCTCTGTATCTCTCTCTGTTTGCAAATAAATAAATAACTTTTAATAAAAGAGCAAAGTTGGGGCAGGAGAGATGGCTCAGCAGTTAAAAGCACTTGCTTACAAAGCCTACTGGTCCTGGTTTGATTTCTCCAGTGCCCATGTAAAGCCAGATGCAGCAGGAAGAGGCCCTGGCACACATTCTCTCTCTCTCTCTCTCTCTCTCTCTCTCTCTCTCTCTCTCTCTCTCTCTCTCTCTGTTCACAAATAAATTAAAAAAAACATTAATAGTTGATTTATTTGCAAGGAAAGGGAGAGAGAGAGATAATAGGTGCACAAGGACATCCAGCCATCTGCCAAGCCCAGTTATTATTTTTTTAAAGATCCAAACAGACTGGAGAGGTGGATCAGCAATTAAAGGCACCTGCTTGCAAAGTCCAGTGGCTTGGGTTCAATTCCCCAGCGCCAGATGGCAAAAAGTGGTGCACGTGCCTGGAGATCTTTTGCACTTGGTACTGAGTTCCTGGTGTGCCCATTCTCTCTCTCTCTCTCTCTCTCTCTCTCTCTCTCTCTCTCTGCTTGTATATAAATAAGTAAATATATAAAGACCACAAAGATAGTGAGGACATTATGCAAATGAAAACCACGAGAGATGCCATGACACGCCTCCCAGCCTGAGAACAGACAAACATGACCAGAAAACCCCCCAACTCCTGCACTGCTCTGTGCTTGCTACCCGAGAGAAACATTTTTATACTTTCTTTTTAAAAAAACTAAACATGCCATTACCGTGTTATCCAGGAATTGTATTTCTAGGCATTTATCCCAGAGAAACAAAAACATATGTTCACATAAATTCTCTTCATAAATATTTATAGCAACTTTATCCATTAAAAAAATAATAATTATGCTGGTCATGGTGACACACACCTTTAATCCCAGCAATAAGGAGGCAGAGGTAGGAGGATCACTGTGAGTTTGAGGCCAGCCTGAGACTACAGAGTGAATTCCAGGTCAGCCTGGGCTAGAGCAAGACCCTACCACAAAAAATAAATAAATAAATAAATAAGATAAATGAATACATTCCCCGAAAAGGAAGTAGCTCGGATGCCTTCAGTGGGTGAGATTAAGAAGCTGTGGTGTCTCTTTTGAGAACACAGCTCTCTGTATCAACAGTGGTGTCTCTGCAGGGATACCGAGGGAAGCCATTGCCTCTCCAGCTTCGGGTGCTTCTGGCTCTCTCTCTTCACATGACTTTTCCTTTTTGTGTATTTGTCCTTTCCTGTCTCTTGGAAGGCAGTTCATCATTGGATTTAAAGCCTACCTTAATCCAGAATGATCTCATCGTAAGACCTTTACTTTCATCTGTGAAGACCCTTATTCTTCATGGGATTCTGAATTTCTGTGTGACATGTCTTTGCGGGGGGGGGGGGGACGACACACTAACTCACTGCTCTGTTCTCTCTCTCTCTCTTTCTCTCTCTTTTCATTTTATTTATTTTGTAAAGGGAGAGAGAGAGAGAATGGGTACACCAAGGCTTCTAGCCACTGCAAACAAACTCCAGATGCATGCACCACCTTGTGCATCTGGCTTTATGTGGGTACTGGGGAATCAAATCAGGGTCATTGGGCTTTGCAGGCATGACCTTAACTGCTGAGCCATCTCTCCAGCCTTGCTGTCTTAAGTGCACTCAGCAAGGCTGTTCTGTGGATGTCCAGGTGGGGGTCTGGGAGCAAGGCCGGGCAGTGCCCATCCCAGCTGTGAAGATCCTGCAGGTTCACTCCCTCACTTCAGAGCTGGCAGGCTGTTGATTCTTTAATAAACACTTGGGAGGATAAGTGTCAGGCTGGGAAGAGGACTTGGGACACCTCGGCATGGGGCTTTCCAGAATCAAAGAGACAGGGCATGCGGCTGGCACCCCTCTGCACATTTCATTTTGTGATAACCTTTCCCTCTGGGGTCTGAGCAGTGAGCAGGAAAGACAAACTTCCTTCCACAGCTGGGTACATCTTGTTAGGCTGTCTGTGAAGCAGGCTGGACCTTGGAAGGATCTGATGACTGGCAGAAAGGGCAGGAATGATTGAGGAAACCAGACCGGGAGCCCCTTCCTGCTCAGCTCACTCTGTTGCGTCTGCTTCCCTGCCTGTCCCTGACTCCTGCCCTCTGTTCTTTCCACAGGACCACATCCCTGTTCCTTACCAGCCAGATTCCAGCAGCAACCCCTCATCTACGACGTCCTCCACACCCTCTTCGCCAGCACCCCCGCTCCCACCCAGTGCCACGCCACCCTCTCCCCTGCACCCTTCCCCACAGTGCACCAGACAGCAGAAGAGTTTCAACCTGCCAGGTACCTCTGCTCTGAGGAGACAGGAGCCAGGCATTGGAGGGGCAGGGATGAGAGAGGGTTTGGTCCATACCAATGCCCACTGTGATGACAGCCATATGTTGACTGTTAGAATTTAAAGCAATTAGCTATACCAGGCGTGGTGGCACGGGGCCTTTAATCCCAGCACTCAAGAGGCAGAGGGAGGAGGATTGCCATGAGTTCAAGGCCATCCTGAGACTACATAGTGAATTTCAGGTCAGCCTGGGCTAGAGCGAGAACTTACCTCAAAAAAACAAACAAAAAGAGTTTCAAACAATTAAAAAATTAAAATTAAGCATAATTAAAATTTTTATTCTGTTGCACACGTCATAGTTCAAGCATTCAGTAAGGACACATAGCCAGTGACTGTCACATTGGACAGAACCATCTAGAACATTCATCAACTTCTTTTGACCAGTGGCTGGTCTAGAAGCTGATTGCTTACTGAGTTAACAGACTTTACAAGGAGTAAAATAAGTCCCTGCTCCTGGGCCACAAACCATTCCTCAGCCATCTTACCCCTGCAGTACCCAGACACTGTCCCCAGCCAAGGACAAGCTGATTGTGTCACCTGCCCACGCTGATTTCTTTTGGACTCTGTCCAGAGAGGGGGTGTATTTTGAAGGCTTGCAACTTTGGGATTTTTGTTGTTGTTAAGTTCAAGTCTGAGGCAACTTATGTATAAGGGTCACTCACCTGACAGCCAGTGAGGACCACAGCATGAGTCATAGCTGAATCATTGTTGACACCCAGTAGGTAGGCAGGTTTCTTGGCATTTCCTCAGCTCCTGCTGATATCCTCTCTGCGGGGGGAGATGGAAAAATACCCTTTATTGTCTGTGACCACCCAGACTGGAGATGGATCTTTCTAGCTGTTCCAACCCCCTTCAGACTCAGGTTTAGGGGTACCTTCTTTGAGGTTGTTTGCTGTTTGCTTAGGAGCCAACTAACCAGAAGTGATCGTCAGTGTTCCTTTAGCCATTTAACCACTTTTCTCTGTTAGGCTGAAAGAGAGCTGTGCCTATTCCCCGCTGTCTTGTTGTAGAAATACCCAGTGACAAACAGACAAAGCCTGTGCAGAAAGAGGAGAGGGGAGTTTATTTTTACACCCGGGCCTGGACGGTCCAAACATAGAAAAGTCTTGGTGTGTGCCAGAGATGTATACGTGACATTAGACATGTAAATTACAAGCGCCTAGCAACTCACACATTTACAGTGGGTTCCAGAAAGTTCAGATAATCCTCCCCAGGTATCTTCAGGCACACACCACATACATATATGCAAAGAAAGAAAGAAAGGAGAGAATTGGAAGGAAGGAAGGAAGGAAGGAAGGGAGGAAGGAAGGAAGGAAGGAAGGAAGGAAGGAAGGAAGGAAGGAAAGAGAAAGAAAGAAGGAAGGAAGGAAGGAAGGAAGGAAGGAGAGAGAGAAAGAAGGAAGGAAGGAAGAAAGAAAGGAAGGAAAGAGAGAGAGAAAGAAGGAAGGAAGGAAAGAGAGAGAGAAAGAAGGAAGGAAGAAAGAAAGGAAGAAAGGAAGGAAAGAGAGAAAGAAGGAAGGAAGGGAGAGAGAGAGAGAGAGAGAGAGAGAGAGAGAGAGAGAGAGAGAGAGAGAAAGTGGACTACTTAAGTTCAAGTCCTACACTTAATATCTGCATGGTGCTGAGTAAATGACTTTCCTCTCTGGGCTTCCGTTTCCTCGTCTGTAAAACACACAGTCCTGGTACCTTTCCCTAGAATCACTGAAGGACTAAACACACCGCTTATAGAGTGACGTCTCAACACACGTGAGTGAGCTCCTTAGGGGCTGGGAAGATGGCTCAGCGGCTCAAGGTGCTTGCTTACATGTGACCCACTTGCATTATTAGTCCATGAACTTACACTGCAACAAGGTCCTGTGACTCCCCTTTTGGCACTTCTTACCATCACCGCTGATTCACAGGTGCCTAGGCGAAGTGTGGGAAGAATGGTCAAATTCCCCATATACACAGGCATTCAGCATGCACACTGGCCTTAACTTTGGCCAGTTAAAGTTTTGAAAGTGACCAACAATGTCACTTCTAGAATTTCTATGCAGAGATACCTGTGCCAGGCCACATGTTCTGTGTGTAAGGACTTTGTTACAATGGTTAAAAAAATTATTTTTTGAATTGAAATCAATTCCAGAAAATGGTGGTGCACACCTTTAATCTGCAGAATTTTAATCTTTAATCCCAGAACTCAGAGGCAGAAGTAGGAGGATCGCTGTGAGTTTGAGGACAGCCTGAGAATACAGAGTGAATTCCAGGTCAGTCAGGGCTAGAGCAAGACCCTACCTTAAAAACCAAAATAAAGGGCTGGAGAGATGGCTCAGCGGTTAAGGCACTTTCCTCCAGTGCCTAAGGCCCCGGGTTCAATTCCCCAGGTCCCACATAAGCCAGACCCACAAGGTGATGGCCCTGGTGTTCTCTCTCTCTCTCTCTCTCTCTCTCTCTCTCTCTCTCTCTCTCTCTCTCTCTCTCTCTCCCTCCTCTCTCTCTCTGCTTGAAAATGAATAAATAAAAAAAATATATAAAAAAAAAAAACCAAAATAAAGACTACATCCATAGCTATGGGACATGCTACTCTGCCACCATGAAGAGAAACACAGAACTCTAGATTTCTTGATATGGAAAGATAGTCGTCTCATAGTTAAGAGGAAAATATGTGATTTGCAAGATAATTACTATAATGCCATTCTATTCATTATGAATAATTTATACATATTTATGTATTTGGAATACAAGTGTGTTTATATGTGCGTATGCATATGCGCAAAAAGCCTGCAAGCATTTCATGGCTTGTGAGCAGGTTTTTCTGTTTGTTGTGATGCTGGGGATCAAACCCAGGGCATTGTGGGTCCTAGGCATATACTCAACGACTGAACTGTAGCTCCAGGTTTCTTGAGAGATGGATCTCAGTATATAGCCCGGGCTTTTTTGAATTCATGTTACTTCTGCTTCTGTCTCTGGAGGGCTGGGAATCATGGGTATATGCCACCACTCCTGGTTACCAGATGGAGTATTAACCTTGAAATGTAATACTGACATAGAAACCAAAATAGAATCTTCTAGAAAAGCAGTTAGGTCTTGCTCATTCCTGATGGTTTTAGCATAATTATCCCAGGGTGACAAGCGCCTGGTTTGCTACCAGTCTACTAACTCTAAGCCTCTACAGGTAGGAAGTGGAGCTTGAGGTACCATTTTCAGTAAGATGCTGAGTTTTTTGATGCCTGTGTAAGCTAATACACAGCTATGGTCCCAACATTGATTTATCTAGAACATTCTTGTACAAAAGGGACTGTAGAGTTAATAGACATTTCACTCCTCTAGTAACCTCAGCTGACATGGAGAATAATCTGGAAAACCAAGTGTGACTTGTGTTGATTGTGTGTGTGCGCACACGTGTGTGTGGTGTGCACGCATGTGGAAATGCATGTATGTATGCATGTTTGCATGCATATCTGTGAAGGCCAGAGGACAGTGTCAGCTGTCATCCCAATTGCTTCTCGCCTGAGTTTATTGAGGCAGGGTCTCTCGCTGAATCTAGAACCCTGTGTTTCAACTAAACTAGCCGGCCAGCAAGCCCTAAGGGTTGCCTTCCCATCTTATCTGTCCTGATCCCGGGGTTACAGGCTAATGTTGCTACACCCCATATTTTTTGTGGGTGCTTGGGATCCAAACTCAAGTCCATGTGCTTTCTCCCCAACCCTTGTGCTGACTTCTAGGTGTAATGACTATGCCCAGTCCTCTAAGTTGACCACAATCCTAAATTCCCTGAGCCTTGGTGTGGACAGGATCAGAGTAGAGCCTGCTGTATGAACAGACGGGCCTCACTTTGGACCTCAACTTTGCTTTGACTGTTGGGGTATCCACCATGGCAAGATCCTGTCTCAAAATATCAACGTGAAAAGAGAGCTGGGGTGTAGGGGTGGGGGGTTATGCTGTGTGAACCGAACCATGTGTGGGCATCATTGGGTCATGGCCAAGGAGACAGACAGACCCATTTTTCCAGGATCAGATTGAATCCATCTGTGTTCAGTGATGTGATTGTCAGGAAAGGGGCTAAGCCAAAGGTTATCTGGGTTGACAGGAGAGATGATGTGTGTGTGTGTGTGTGTGTGTGTGCTACCCACCTCACTGTGCAGGGACTTTGAGATCTGGAAGTTACAGGTCCTGAAGAAGCTCATAAGTTAAGTCTATCCTCAAGGAAGACATTTCATTTCCTTCCCCAAACAAATGGTTTAGTCCTCGAAGCCATCCATCCCACCATCTCTTAATTGTAAATCCTTCTTGTCTGTTAGTTAGACGAGCTGAGAAAGAGTTTGTTTCTTCATCGCCACTGGTACATTCATCCTGCGGGATCCTGGGTTCCAGGACCCTTATTCATACCAACATCAATGGATGTACAAGCCCTCTACAGAAAATGGTCCAATGTTTGCATATCATCTTCCCATGTACTTCAAAGTTCCTCTAGCTGGCATGGAATGCCCCGGGGTAGTGCCAACACTCCACAAGGAGTTATTCAACGGTATAGTTGAGGGAATTACAGTAAGAAAACAATCTATACTCATTCAGTACAAATACAAGTTTATGATAATATTGTCCATGGTGGTTGAATCTTTGGATATAGAACCTATGGCTACTAAGAGCTACTGTGAACTCTTAAGGAATGATCGTCCCAGCTTTCTGCAGAAGGGATTTCTATCACCCTGGTTCTGTGCTGGGATGCCAGGACATAGAGTGATGTGCTTGGATTGGTTGTTTTAAAAGCAGGCATTTTTTTCCTTTTTTTTTCTTTATTGTTCATAATGAGTTACAGTGTTTAGTGGGCCAACCATGAGTTGTTATCCCCAATTCCCCATTGCCCCCCTTCCCCATCCCCAGTCAGCTTTTTATCTATACAACTAGCTCCTGGGTACTCCATGCTCAGACCACGGCTGTAATGTTTCAGGAGCCAGGTGGGAGCTAGTGGTCACCTGTCCCTAAAGGTAATCCAGGTATTTCTGGAGGCACCGCTAGATAGTTTTGACTCAGATACGAACCCTGTCTCTGCTGTATTGCTTCAACAAGATACTTGACAAAAAACAGCTTAAGGGAGGGTTTATTTTGACTCACAGTTTAAGGAGACACAGTCCATCAAGATGGAGGCACCATGGCAGGAGTGTTTCCACAGGGAGGAGGCAGAGAACAATGAAAGCTGGTGCTCAGCCAACTCTCCTTTTTATACATACCAGGACCCCACCCTGTGGAATGGGGCTGCTCACTTCCCACCTCAAGTAACCTATTCTAGAAACTCCCTCACTGGCATGCCCAGGGATTTGTTCCCAACTCCTGTCATGATGACCACTGAAATTCACCAGCACATCTGCTGACTCTGTTTGCTAGAGCACATAAAGCCATCAGACCTGTCCCCTGCTCCACACACTGTACCCCAGGAGAGAAAGTGGTCAATTAGAAACCTTTAAAGTGTCTAAACCCCCTCGACCACTGATGAGTGGACCAGTAGCAAAATGAATTGTCAGAGAATCAGCAAGGAAAGGCCAGGAAATGTCTCTTATGTAATTATTTCTCTAAATATAGAAATCCATGCTTGCAGTAGGCAGAAGAATGCATCCTCTGTAAAAGAAAGCAGAAAGATGTCCATGGTCTAATCCCAGCATCAGCTCCCTGGCCCTACAAAAGATCTTTGCAGATGGGATTAGATTCAGGATCCTGAGGTTGAACAGATTATCCCAGATCATCCTGGCATCTCTGACTATAATCCCAAGGGCTCTTATAAGAGGCCAGAATGGCAGTAGAAGGTGATATGGAGCGAAGCAGAGATTCTTGTGACAAGGTTGTGATCCAAGACATGCAGGTGGTCTCAGACAGCTGGAAAGACTTGGGAAAGATGCTCTGGGGAATCCAGAACCAGACACCTTTACGCTCGTCCTTGAAGATTTATTTTACACATCTGGCCTCCAGACTATAGGAGGATATATTTGTGCCATTTTGAAATTTCTTCTCATTTATTATAGCAGCAATATACATACATATATTTATATATGTATCCATATATATACATGTACCAATGTTGGAAAACACAAGAAAAGCATAAAGTGTGTGTGTGTGTGTGTGTGTGTGTGTGTGTGTGTGTGTGTGTGATTGAATGTAGAGTCCAGAGGACAACCTTGGGTGTTGTTCTTCAGGAATTCCATCCATCTTGTTTTGAGACAAGGTGTCTCATTGGCTGGAGCTCACTAATTGGCTAGGCTGGCTGGGCCCCTCCCATCTCTATTGACTCCATGCTAGGATTACAAGCATGGCATCTTATCATTGGTCCTGGGGATCAAACTCAGGTCTTCATGCTTGTGGGCCAAGCACCTTATCCACTGCGCCATCTCCTAGGCCCACCTAATACATTTTAAGAATCCAATGTCATGATTCTGCCAAAAGGAAATAAGTGATTTTTTTTTTTCAAGACAGGGTCTTGCTCTAGCCCAGGCTGACCTGGAATTCACTATGTAGTCTCAGGGTGGCCTCGACCTCTCAGTGATCCTCCTGCCTCTGCCTCCTCAGTGCTGGGATTAAAGGTGTGCGTCACCATTCCCAGAAAGAAAAGAATTATTATTATGGAATATGCTTCACAGACTCTGTGTGTGTGTATGAGAGAGAGAGAGAGGAGAGAGAGAGAAACAGACAGATAGTCTAATGCATTTAACAAATGCAGTGCTCAGATGTCTCTCTGAAGGGCAGTGGCACGGGTTGAATAGGTTGCTAGCATTCTGGTTTCTTCCCACATGTCCTTAGTCTCTTGTCATTCAGGATGTCTGTTGACGTGTGGAAATACTGGGGGTAGACAGAGAGTGACCACATGTGGCCACAGGAGCCTATCCTGGGACCTGAAGGGACAGTCCTGGGTGGTGCTCACTCGCTCACACTGGCATTTTCTCTCTCTTGCAAGCGTCCCATTACTACAAGTACAAGCAGCAGTTTATCTTCCCAGGTGAGTGTGCCAGCAGGGAGCAGGGGCAGGTGGAGGGTCTCGAGGGGGGAGGTCTCACGCCTCAGGATAACAACACCTGGACGTGAAAGGATGGGAGGTCCCAAGGGCCTCTGGGATCCTAGGAGTTGGAAAGCACAGGGTGCTTGCAGAGCTCATGGTCAAATGGGGCCAGAGTTGGACTGAGACGTGAAAGCGCATGGGCTCACTGTCCTAAAGGGAAGTCAAGAGCAAGGAGGATTCTGGGATGGCTCACGGATGCTGTAGGCTCCATGTTCGGACATCTTGGCAGGTCCTGCATAAACACTGGAAAGTGTATGCAGAATTTCTTATGGAACACAGGTCTGTCTCATCGGGCTCAACCTGGGCGGGTGAATAAGGAAGAAAGGGCATGATCAACTTCAGGACCCATGGCACAGGGCAAGGTGCTAGCTACCATGATTCCAGGCAGCAGGTGTGGGCTCCAGGTTTTGGTCTTTGACCATCTTATCTCTGCTTCTCAGATGTGGTACCTGTGCCAGAGACACCGACCCGGGCACCCCAGGTCATCCTGCATCCGGTAACCTCAAATCCAATGTAAGTAGAGAGCAGAGACCTTGTCTCTGTCTGGGTCCTCACTTTCTTCTCTACCTGGTGATGATGGGCTGGGATGGGCATGACTCACCAGGGAGAAGGGGTCACCTGGGTCTCCAGGAGCCAGCTCTACCTTGTGCTCTGGTTCTGTGTGCCAAGTGCGATTTTGTAAAGTCACACCATCCGCATCCCTCTTTTGCTGTGACTACAAAGACACCTGTCTCCAGGTGACATCTAGAATAGTCCACCTGTGAAAACAACAACAAGAGAAAAGTATAATTTAAGCTGGGTCTTTGTTGGGACCCAGCCTGGCTGATTGACTGGGGGCTAAGTTTTAGAATATAATATGAGGCCAGATGAGGTGGCACACACACCTTTGGGCCTAGCACAGGCGTGATGGCATAGCACCTTTGATCCTAGCACACCTCTGCCCCTAGGAGGCAGAGGTGACGGCTGATAGCCTTAATCCTGTTTGTTAATGCTAATAAGCTTTGTTCCTGCTTGCTGAGCTTCCTTGTGAAGGAGATAAGACTATACAATGCATCCTTGGGTTATATCTAGGTTGGATACTGGAATAGAAATTTGAGATTTGCCCTGACTTATCTCCCGGCCATGTTCACCTCTCCCCGATGGAGCCCGGCTCCTGCTGGCCAGAGAGACTTGGACTCCCTCTCAGGGAGCCAGGGGTCCACACTTTCCCCAACAGGTCTTATGACATTGGCCTGTAATCCCAAGTATTCCAGAAGTCCAAGGAGAAGGATCTCAGGTTCAAAGCCGGGCTGGTCAATCAACTAGGACTGTGTTTCAGAAAATAAATCTAAAAAAGAACTGGAAATATAGGTCAGTGGTAAGGTCCGAGGTTCAATCCCCAAACCAAGAAAGAAAAGAATGAAGGAGAGAAAGAGGGGAGAGAGAAAGGAAAGAAGGAAGGAGAGAACTAAAAAAAGGAAAAAGAAAAAAAAGGAAATAAGAAAGAAAGATATAATACCAAAAGACTTATACCAAAGATTTTGCAAACTATAGCCCATGAGAAATCACATCTGTAACCCCTTTTTATAAATAAAGTATTATTGGAACACTGCCATGCCCACGTGTTAGCAGAGTACTGTCTATGGTTGCTTCCTCAGTTCTGCAGCAGAGGTGAGGAGTTTTAGAGAAGCCTTAAGGCTCACAAAGCCAAAAAATATTGACTTATTTGGCCCTTTGCCAAAGAACTTGCTGGCCTCTTTGTGTGTGTGTGTGTGTGTGTGTGTGTGTGTGTGTGTGTGTGTGTGTGTGTGTGTATGACAACTTTAAAATTAACAGGCTAATTTTGGAAATTTCAGACTATTCTCTAAGATGAATGGAAACCTCACACTGTTAGATCTTGCACGGATACTCCGTTTATTCCGAGTTTACATAGTTGTGATTTGGGATAAACACCATTAGCTTTACTGCGATGAATGATGTCACGATTTTCTTCTTATTCCAAACTCTTCAGGGACATTGTTTTAATGACTCTAAAATGTCATGTCGATGTAGAGTAAGTCCCTCAACTATTCCCCTATCAGAATATTGGAGTTTGTGTTAATGTCCTGTGAACACAGCAATGAACATCTCTATGGGGGGGGGTATCCCCAGGATGTAGATAGACCCTCATGGCAGGTGGAATTGTGCTTATTCAACCCGAGTAAAATCATTCTCCATTTCTTTGCTAATAACTGAAGTCTTGGAGAGAACATATCAGCAGGTGATGAGCTTCCCAACTCACATTTATGGTCCACTATGTGTTTTCGGCTTCCCTGACTGCCCCATCCCCTCTGACCTGCGCAGGGACTTTGTGACAAACCTAAATGGTGTTATCTCTGAAATCAAAGGAGCAGCGGCTTGCCAGGGACACTGCGCTGACCCAGAGCCCTGGGTCATTTCTCTACTGTTCGTAAAGTAACTCTGCAATTTGTGCAAGATGAACTCCAGCTTATTAACTGGCAGCCGGGGTTGCCGGCAATAAAAGCTGCCTGTGATCAGCTTAAATGTGCAGAGTGCTGGGAAGGACTTCCACCGAGGGAAGTAATTGAGTAGCCCGGCGGGGGCGGCCATTCTTGTGGTTAGGTGTGGGGAGGGACTCCAGCTGTATTGTCCCACGGGACCATCAAACTCCAGGTGTATCTGACATCATCATGTATTTTTCATCCCACCGCCTCAGACTGTGTTATAAATAGTTGCTGAGTACACACTGCTTCGACATGACCTTCCTTCATCTTTTATTTTGTGGGCTTTCAGGTTCTCTCTGGTGGGAGGTGGATACGGCTCTGTCTGCAGGGTTAGGAACTTTCTGGAGTCTGATGGTCAGGAGAGGGGATCCCTCCCTGAAAATAAAAAAAGAGGTGGATGGGGAAATCTGGGAGAATATGAAGGGGACATGGTTTTCCTTGGGAATCCTTCCTCCCGCCTGCTCAGGATCTGTCATGTAGCCCAGCTGCTCTGTCCCCACTGCGTTCCACAAACACACCCACATAGATGCCTCCCAACCCCAGCTGCTATGCTCACTGTGCTCACATTACTGTGCACCTGCAAGTTCATCAGCACACAGCATGGCCCTCACTCCGAGGTGTATCAGCCAGTGTGCACACACACCCAAGACAAGCCCTGCACAGAGCACATGCCATAATCTCCATACAGTGCATACAAACATGCATACACACTGCTGCCCGACACCCCTACCCAGCCTAGTCACATACTTAAAACACACTTGTAGCTTGTGTATGTAATGAACACACACACACACACACACACACACACTTGTTTCTTCCAGCCCAGTAAAGTTGTCTTATTTTTCCTTTCATAAATCCTAATTGCATATAACTGGCCAAGTCCAATTCAACTTAATTGCATTCTTTCAATAGTAATACAACATACCCGAAAGCCAGGAGCCATGATATCACCTTCAATTCTAGATCCTTCTTAAAGATGTCACACTCTTCCTGGCACAGAATTCTGGCTGAATGACTGAATGAACAAACAAATGAGCAGAAATAAAGTGAACATGAAGATCCTTCCAGGAGGTTCTAAATCTTAAGCGAAGTTTAGAAATGTGATTTGTTCTTTCCTAGTGAAGATCTAGACCTCAGAGGACTTGTTCACCCTCGGCATCCATCCCTGCCAGTTCATAAAGGAAGCTGCTTAGGCTAGTTGAAGCCAGAGCAATAAAGAAAAATGAGCCATGAGCAGGCCAGAAAAATCTATTTAAAAATAATGTCCTTATGCGCTGCTTTCTTGGCTGGGTTATGGATTGTGTCAGGCCCAAGTGTTGAAAAGAAATATTAGATCAAGCCTTGTGGTGGGGACTTCCCATTGTCCTGGGGCTTCAGCATGGCTAATCTCAGCACAGGGACCCACCTGGCTTTTCACGCACATTTATTTTTCTCTCTTTAAAGCTTGGAAGGAAATCCATTACTTCAAATTGAAGTGGAGCCCACCTCAGAGGTGAGTCTGGGAGGGGTGGCAAGTGGCTGTTGGCTAGGGGATGACTAGAACTTGGCAAAAGTCAATGGTGTCTTCGATGACGCAGAGGCTCAGTG
>PVHP010036885.1:0-17695 GCA_004024765.1 Zapus hudsonius
CCAAAAGATGAGACCATGGCAAGAGATGAGCCACCACAGTCATATTGTGGAGGATCCATATGGAACCCTGCAGAGAAGGATGGGATGAACAAGGGACCCATAGCCACAGCCATTCAACCAACTCAGGATAAGCCTAATGTGTTTGTGTTTTTCAGGATACAACGAGAGAGCTGTGGCCCATCTAACCCTACCAACCAACCGTAGGCCGATGAATGAGATCATGGCAAGAGAGGAGCCACCACAGTCATATCAGGGAGGATCCATAGGGAACCCAGCAGACAATGACAGATGAACAAGGGACCTATAACACAGTCATTCAATCAACACAGGATAGGCCATTGAGACAGAAACCAAGGATTTTCGACACAAGAACCCCTAAGCTCGCAACATTAAAGCAGCCTTATTACTCACCCACCACGACTCAGGGAACTGAGCGGAAGAGGGGGCGGAAAGATTGTGAGAGCCGTGGTGGGAGAGACTGTCCGGAGGCATGGCACCCATCAGTAACAACACACTTGGGCCAGGAAGACTAGGATGAGTACTAAGATATACAGGATCCCTTGCCACAAGGACTAATACAGACAGCCCACGGAGGAGGATATATAACTGATCAGGGATGGGGAGGGGGGGAATTGGGGAATTCGGGATAACAACGAATGGTTTGCCCACTAAATAATGTAACTCATTATGGACAATAATTATATATTTAAAAAAAAATCTTCAAGTTGGACCATCATAAATTAGGGATTATCTGTATTTTATTCATAAAAAGCTATCCTGGGGGCTAAGGAAGTGGTTCAGTGGATAAAGTCACATAAGTTTGAAAACCTGAATTCAGATTCCCAGCACTCACAGAAAAGCCAGGTGAGGTGACATACGCCTTTTAATCTCAGTGGTAGGGAGGAGGCAGAGAGAAAATTCTTGGGGTTACTGGCTAACCAGTCTAGTGAATCGGTGAGGACACCTGAAGTCATCCTGTGGCCTCCTCCAACTCACTCCTCCAGGCCTCAACCTTTTTTTTTTTGTATAGTCTTAGATTCCTCAAAGTTGCTTTTCTTCTTGAAATCTTTTGTCACACGAATCTGATGATCTGTGATGTTTCTTCAAACGTCACAAGAAGACGTTAAAAACTAAACAGGCAGGAAGAAACCACTAGCTGGGCCTGGCTGCAGAGCTAAGTGGAGAGATCGTGCTCAGCATGTGCATGTGTCACATTCTAGGTTCAACCCCCAGCATCTGTCAACAATAAAAAAGACTTAGAAGCCATGTAGGAAATGCAAGTGCTATTTATCAAATTTAGGTCTTTTGTTAGTGACCTTCAGATTTCTCATTTGTTTTCAAGAAACCTTTCTTCTTTAAGATTAATGGTCAGACTGTACCCATCCTGGGACCTGAGTAAGGAAAAGAGAACTTGAGCATCGAGAGGTGGTGCAAATGTGATTTGAATCCCAGCACTGGAGGCTGAGATAGAAGGATCACCTTGAGCTCAAGGCCAGTCTGGGGATATACAGTGAGTTCCAGGTCAGCTTGGGCTAGAGTGAAACCTTGCCTGGAAAGCACCAAAAAGGAAGAGAACTTGAAATAGTCAGCATGCAAGCTTTATTTTTCCCTGTTTTAGGTACAGCACATCTATCCTTACTATATATAGTACTTTCCAGGGCAGTTATTAATCTATCTTTTTTAAAGGGAAGGAAGATCTCTAGCCAAGGGGTGTTAGTTTTATCATTTTTACCTTTAAGGTCAACTAGTATCACTAATTTCTGAAATTTCTGGTGGTTCTGCAATACTATTGGAATTGATTCTTACCTTTCTCCACTGAAAACCTAGAAATGAGGCATTTCAAATTCATGGAATCAATTCACTTATTAGTATCCAGAATCTAGTTGCCAAAATAATCTGTTACCTTTGACCCTTCATGGGTTATTTTTTATCTTTTTACTTTCCTCTTACTGGGTTATCATGAGACACGGATAAATCAGTGAAGTAAATGCCATGTGAATCAGAAAATGGACTTACAGCAATAGAATAAAGGTGAGCATGGTGGCAAACAGTTGTAATTCCAGGACTTGGGAGGCTATGGTCGTAGGATCACCTCTCAGGGTTGGCTAGCCTGGGCTACAGTGTAAAACTATCTCAAAAAGCAAAACACAGGCTGGGGAGATGGCTCAGCAGTTAATGGTGCTTGCTTGCAAAACTTGTATACCTGGGTTGGATTCCCCAATACCCATATAAAGCCAGATGCACAAAGTGGTGCATGCTTCTGGAGTGTGCCCAAAGCTGGGCGTGGTGGAGCACGCCTTTAATCCCAGCACTCGGAAGGCAGAGGTAGAAGGATAGCCGTGAGTTCAAGGCCACCCTGAGACTACATAGTGAATTCCAGGTCAGCCTGGGCTAGAGACCCTACCTTGAAAAAAACAAACAAAAAAAGAGTGTTCCCATACATACATACATACACTCTCTCCTCATAAACAAATGAAAATACTGTTGTTTTTTTTTTTAAATTGGGTTGTTGCTTTTTTAATCAGCCTGATCATTTGACAGAAAAAAGACAGATAAGTAGGAAAAACAGAGGACTAAGTAAGTTGGATTCCGTTGATGAACTTAGGATCATTTTCAGTTAGCTTTTTCTAAATACTTACTGGACACTTGTAATCTCGAGTTCTTTCATGTTTCAATGTGTGCATGATGTAGGCATACCGCCTCTGAAAAACCATGCCACATTCCCCACATTTATGAGCCGATTCTTCAGTGTTCTCCTTAGCATCCCTTTTTGGTTGCTTCATCTTTTTGCCTCTTTGAACTAATTTCTGGGCCACCTAAAGACAGAAAGCACAGTTTAAGGAAAAACGGTCATTCATTCTCACTATCTCTGTCTCTCTCCTGCTTCTTCCTTCCTTCCCCTCCCTCCCTCCCTCCCTCCCTCTCATTTCTGGTTTTGGAGATAGGCTCTTGCTGCTATGTAGCTAACCCAGGCCAACCTGGAACTTACTATGTAGCTCAGGCAAGCCTTGAACTCACAACATTCCTCCCAAATGCTGGCACTTTCAAGGCATGTACCACCACATACAGTTTCATTTTCACTTTTATAGTCATAGGTCACAATACTAATTTCTAATGAAAATATTCTGAATTATATCACAGGTGTTAAGTTCACTACTAGAATGATTTCAGGCTAAAGCAAAACCCATAAAGGACAAACTTTTCCCTCCATCCCCACCCACACAGGGTTTCACTCTAGCCTAGGCTGACCTATGACTCACTCTAGACCCCCAGACTGGCCTCAAACTCAAGGATATCCCACCTCAGCCTCTTGAGTGCTGGGATTAAAGGCATGTGCCAACATGCCTGGCTAAAAACACCTGTTTTCATACCATACCTGTTGAACTGCTGACTTGGGAATGGCCTTCCGTTTCTGTAACTTTTTCTCTATGCCCTTGTGTAGTCGGCTATACGCCCCTTCGTTAACAGACCGCTGCCGAAGCCTGCTTCTATAGGTGTCATCCTCAGGGCTGGGGTCTGTCTCTGCTGTTGGTGCAACTAGATTTTCCTCATCTTTCAGAGGTTGGTCAAGATTCTGACTATGTGCTGGAATGTCACTGGCACAGATATCCTCCGCTGATACGTCATTTCCCATATTGCTCTCCTCCTCAGGGACAGTGGTTACATCCTCTTTTGAGAGTGTAGAATCCACATTAGACCCTGTGCCGTCTTCCCTGACGTCTGCAGTATCTACCTCTGTCTGGTTGGGTTTTGTCTCTAAGTTAGCAGCTTCCATTTCAGAATGGGAGTCAGTTCCTTCTGATGACCTAACTGCTTCAGCCTCTGAAGAAATCTGGGGTGCAGGCTGTTGTCCCAGCTCTCCATTCTGCTCAGCTTCTGGCAACTCCCCATTTACCAATAGTACAATTTCACAAGTTCCAAGGGTGCCAGATAAAGCAGAGGCTCCCTCGCTGCTCGCCACAGCTGGTGCTGTAGTTCCGTTCTGTGCTGGCAAGTCCTGCGTAGATGCAACTGTCTGTACCTCACCCTTCTTATACACTGTCAGCTGCTTTTCTTCCATTAGCTTATGCACACTCTCACAAATTTCTAACACTTCGGACATGAAAAGATGACGAGCTAAGATGGCTACATCAGCCATGCTACAGAAATCAAAACTTAGAACAGAAGTATAGGCAAATTCCAGCAAAGGAAGGAAGCTTGCTTTACAAAAACCTTTATGAAACAAGAAAAATGGAGAACAAAAAGTCAATCATCACTAAATCACTCTATAACGATTACTATGTGACAGGAAAAATATAATAGAAAGCCAGCTATAACCATTTATTATATAATTAACTATCAATACAATGGATTTGCTTTCTGTTCTGGCTTTTAACCCTTCATTAACTGACCCTATGAGCCGAGCCTCTCAGTACCTAATACAGAAAATAACATCAGACTTACAAGTGTCGTTAAGACAGTCATTTTCAAACTGTCCTCTTTAGAACCCTGAGGTTCTTCAGATTCTCTCAAGAAACAGCTGCTGGAGAAGGGAGGATGGATAAAATAAGGTGGAGGGAGAGTAGGCAGGGACCAACCAACTTGTCTCTTAACCTCTCTTCACTACGTATAGCTATATTTTCTAAAAGTAGTCCATATAAAAATTTGTTTGAATAAGGTGTTCTACAACTACACATTAAAAACTAGGATCAAAGCCGGGTGTGGTGGCGCCCGCCTTTAATCCCAGCACTCGGGAGGCAGAGGTAGGAGGATCGCCGTGAGTTCAAGGCCACCCTGAGACTACATAGTGAATTCCAGGTCAGCTTGGACTAGAGTGAGACCCTACCTCAAAAAACCAAAAAAAAAAAAAAAAACCTAGGATCAGGACTCGAGATGTAGCTCAGTTGGCACAATGGCTGCCTAGCATGCAAGGGAAGCCTGGGTTTGATCCATAACACCAAATAAACCAGGCATGGCGGCACATGGCTGGAATCCCCACACTTGGGAAGGCAGAAAGATCAGAAAGTCAAGGTTCAGTCTCTAAATAAAGGCTGAAGAGATGGCTCAGTGGTTAAGGTTTTTTCCTGCAGTGCCTAACAACCAGGGTTCGATTCCCCAGCACCTACATAAAGCCAGAAGTACAAAGTGGCGCATGCATCTGGAGTCCCTTTGCAGTGGCTTGAGGCCCTGGTGTGCTCATTCTGACAATATCTTGTCTATCTCTCTCTCTGCTTTCAATAGATTATTTTTTTAAAAAAAAATTAACAACTAGGTAAGATTTTAAGGGGTCATCAATTTGTTTTTCTTAAAAGAATCAAACATGGGGCTGGAGATGGCTCAGTGGTGAAGACACTTGCCTGCAAAACCTAACAACCCAGGTTTGGTTCCCCAGTACCCATGTAAAGCCAGATGCACAAAGTGGCTCATACATCTGGAGTTCGTTTGCAGTGGGTAGGGGCTCTGGTATACTCTCATTCATTCTCTCTTTCTCTCCTTACATTATTTCATTACATTATTTTAAAAGAATCCAACAGCATGTGTCACAACAACAGCTCTGCCATGACTGGAAAGCAGAGGTACACAAGGCGTGCAGATACACAACTTTCTTCACAAAAAGTGAAAGGGAGAATTAACTTCTTCTAAATCCAAGGAATGAAATGATTAAATGAGTTGCTAAACTATAATTTTATATAGCAGAATAAAGTCACTTCAATTCTTTCTAAATTCTCAGCGCTTTAATTTCAATAGTCATTTTTAAATCTCAGTATTGCCCATTGGAAAACAAGGAACTCAAATGCCTTGCAGTGGTAACTAACTCTTCATGCAGAACTGGAAGAGCGCTGCATGGTCCAGCACAAATCCCCGTTTTCTCTCCTCAGGCAGCGGCAGCAGCAAGGCCCTATCTTGCTGAGCTTTCTTTGCTGATTTAATTTCTGCTCTGATCTTTGATATTGCTTTCCTTCTACAATGTTGAGTTGGATGTGTTTTTGCTTTTCTAAGACTTTGATGAATTATTTGAAGATCTGATTTTTCAGTGTATGCACTCATAATTACATGTCACTTAGAACTGTCCTTTTTGAAAACTATTTCTACATGTGTATGTGCAGGCCAGAGATTGATGTCAAGTGTCTTCCTTGCCATCTCTACACTTTATGTACTGAGGCAAGGGCTCTCACTTGAACTACCTTCAGCCTGCCTGGGGAATCCTACCTCTGCCTCCAAAGCACTAAAGCAGCAGGCAAACCACCACACCCCCCTGAGATTTACATGGGTGCTAGAGATCCAAACTGTATTAGTCAGGTTCTCCTTGATGCGTGGAAAGAACCCAACCAAAAGCAGCTCGTGGAAGGAATGGGTTTGACTTACACACTCGAGAGGAGAGGCCATGATGGCAGGGAAAATGTTGGCATGAGCAGAGGGTGAACATCACTTCCACCACAGCACTGCAAACTGCAGCAGAAAGGTGTGCCCAATACTGGCAAGGGTAAACTGGCTTACCCCATAATCCTGTCCCCAACAAAACACTTCCAACAAGGTTCTAATTCCAAAACTGCCATAAGCTGGGGATCAAGCATTCAGGACACATTAAATTTATGGGGGACACCTCATCAAAAGACCGCATTAACTGGGGTCCCCATGCTTACACAGCAAGGGCTTTTCCACTGAGCCATCTCTCTAACCCTGGAAAAGTTTTTTTTTTTAATGAATTTTAAGTCAGCAAAGTAATGTCTTTTTATTTAATAATTTATTATTTGCCATGAGAGAGAGAATAAGAGAATGTGTACACCAGGGCCTAGTGCCACTACATCAAACTCAAAACACATGCACCACTTTATGCACCTGGTTTTGGGTGGGTACTGCGGAATTGAACCCAGGCCTTCAGGATCTACAAGCAAAGCATCTTTAATTACTGGGCCATCTTTCTAGCCCAAAGTAATGGTGTTCATTGTGGCATTCTTCGTGTGTGTGTGTGTGTGTGTGTGTGTGTGTGTGTGTGTGTGTATACACACCAGGGCTTCTTGCTGCTGCAAAGGAACACCAGATGCTTTCGCTGCTTTTCATGTCTAGTTTATGAGTGGGGCTTGGAAACTAGACCCAGGCAGGAAGGGTTTACAAGCTTTTAACCTCTGAGCCATCTTTCCAGCCCTGATCTCATCTTTCTTTTTGGCTACATAAGATTCCATTGTATATTATATGTGTTATATTTTCTTTATGTATTCACCTCCTGATGGACATCACAGCTGGCTGTATTTCTTAGCAATAGTGCAGCAATAAACATGGACATGCAAATACCTGTGTGGTATGTTGACTTAGATTTGGATATATGCTGAGCGTGACAGTGCATGCCTTTAATCTCAGCACTCGGGAGGCAGAGGTAGGAGAATCGCCCTGGGTTTGAGGCCACCCTGAGACTACACAGTGAACTCCAGGTCAAGAGTGGTATGGCAAGCCGGGAGTGGTGGCGGATGCCTTTAATCCCAGCGCTCGGGAGTGGTGGAGGATGCCTTTAATCCCAGCGCTCGGGGAGGCAGAGGTAGGAGGATCGCCGTGATTTCAAGGCCACCCTGAGACTCCGTAGTGAATTCCAGGTCAGCCTGGACTAGAGCGAGACCCTACCTTGAAAAACCAAAAAAACAAAAACAAAACAAAATAAAAACAAAGAATGGTATGGCTAGGTCACACGGTAGCTCTCTCTCTACTTTTAGTGAAGACCACCATACTGTTTTCCATTGCAGCTATACTCTTCCCCAACAGGGAACAATGGTTCCCCTTTCTTTCCTCCTCCCCCAACAATCCCCCCCACAAAATTTGCCAGCATTTGTTATCTTTTGTGTTCTTTGATGATAGCTACCCAGACTGGAATAAAATGGAATCTCAAAGCAGTTTTAATTTGATGGTTAAAGATGTAAGCATTTATTCAAGTACTTATTGGACATTTTTATTTCTTCTTTTAAAAACTGGATTCACTTCATTAGCCCATTTATTGAGTGGATGATTTGGGGGTTTTGGTGTTTAATTTTTTTCAGCTCTTTATATATCCTAGGCATTAACCTCCAATCTGATATGTAGTTGGTAAAGATTTTTTTTTCTCCATTCTGTTTCTTCCCTTTGGTGATTATTTCCTTTGCTTCACTAGAATTTTTAGATTTCATGTAATCCTGTTGGTTGTTTTAAAAATTTTTTTTTTAATTTATTTTCAAGGAGACAAAGAGGAGAGAGAGAGAGAAGGGGAAAGGGCAAGAAAGAGGGAAGGAGAGTGAAAGTGGGCATGCTAGGGTCTCTTGCCACTGCAAACGAACTCCAGAAGCATGTGCCACTTTGTACATCTGGCATTTTCATGGATACTGGGGAAATGAACTCAGACCCTCATTTTTCAAGTAAGCACCTGAACGGCTGAGCCATCTCTCTAGTCCTGTTGTTTATTTTTGGGTTCTCTGTTCTTAGGTGGTCCACATGTCTGTTTGTTACTGTGCCTCTGCTAAGGATGCTTTGACAATTCTGGGTCTTCTGTGTTTTCATGAGTTTTAGGGTGCTTTTCTCTAGTTCTGTGATTTTGCTGGGGACTACATTAAAATCTGCTTTAGTACTAAAGCTATTTTTACAATATTAAATCTGCCAGTCCATAAATAGGAAAGGCGGGTCTTTTCATCTTTTAGTGTCCAAGTTTCTTTATAGTCAAGCAGACAGTACTACTCTTTCTCTCCTAGAACTGGCTGGTCTGTGCCTTGATCTCCTACAGTATGCACTCCTAGAACAGGGAGATGACTATTCTGGAGATAAGCTGGGGAAGTTTAATGTAGAGAGCTTAAGAAACAAGCACCCACATTTGCTGTGTTTTATAGTTTTGACTCAAAGTTTATAAAAGATAGTACTTTTCCATACACACACTAACACAATACCTAAATGCCTTCTTCTTTTTCTAGGTAGGGTCCTGCCCAGGCTAACCTGGAACGCATTATGTAGTCTCAGGTTCACAGCAATCCTGCTACCTCCACCTCCTTAATTTCTGAGTTGAAAGTCATAAGTAAATGGGAGAACAAAGTGAAGATAAATATCCTATATAAAATTAATATGGGGCTGGAGAGATGGCTCAGCAGCTTGCCTGCAAAATCTAACAACTTAAGTTCAATGTCCAAGTGCCCACGAAGAGCCAGAAGCGCAAAGTGGTGCATGTATCTGGAGTTCATTTGCAATGGCTAGAGGCCCTGGTGTGCCCATTTACTCTCTGTCTTCTCTCTGCTTGTAAATAAATAAGACTATTTTAAATAATTATTTAAATAATTAATATCGGGCCAGGCGTGGTGGCGCATGCCTTTAATCCCAGCACTCGGGAAGCAGAGGTAGGAGGATCACCGTGAGTTCAAGGCCACCCTGAGACTGCATAGTGAATTCTACAGCGAGACCCTAGCTTGAAAAACCAAAAAAAAAAAAAGTAACGCAGAAAAATATCAGCAGTTTAGAGGTCAGAGTCACTTTTTGCCTAAGAAAGGGACAATAAAATTCCAAAGTGATGTCTGCAAATATCTACATTTTAATTCTTCTTAAATTTTTCTTGCTTCATAAGCCAGCATGTAAATTTTAATGAGCTCAAGAGAAAGGTCAACTATTCCTTTGCAATAATAATAGAAACAAAAAATATTCACCGGGTAATTTTATTTTTCTACATTGACAGTCTGACTTACTGAATTCAAATGATTAATCTTTTGCTTTCAGTGCTGGGATTCAATCCAGGCCTTACACATGATAGGCAAGCACTCTATCATGGAGCTACCCCTAACCCTATAATGACTAATCTTAAAAAAACACGCCAAAAACAAAAAGACTTACAAAAGTACAATATATAAAATCACAAGCCCAACACAATAAAGTAAGCAATTTAGATTTCTCTCAAGCTGTTTCAACAGTTTAAACCCAAAAAATAATTCTGCTACAATTCTCTGACCTAAGAAGCAATGGTAGGAAATGACAGCCTTTCCAAAACTATCTTCCAGACTTGGCTGAAGAAAGGCCCTCTCAGTTGAACTTAGACTGCTGTGTAGGTAGGCCTCTATTTTGACATAACAGTTATCTGGAAGATACATATACATCTATAATAATATTCTAAAATATTATTAACACAAAGCAAAGACATTAGGAAATTCTTACCAGAAAGGTCCACCACAGCCTCATGACTCGACACAGCTCCTTTCTCAATAAAAAGATCTCGAAAATATTCACTATTAGCTGACAAAACCGATTTATGAGCTTTATACTCTTCCCCTTCAATTAACAGTGTAACATCGCAGAACTGATTGGAAAGTCTTTGCTCGTTCAGCTGTTTCAAAACAGTCTGGCAATGCTTCGGAGAAGACCGTCTTACCACTCCTTTTGTGTCAACCTGTCAAAAGAAGTTTGGGATCAACAGGTATAGTATAGATCTTCTATGTATTTTTCCCCCCAAGGTAGGGACTCACTCTAGTCCAGGCTGATCTGGAATTCACTATGTAGTCTCAGGTGGCCTCAAACTCACAGTGATCCTCCTACCACTGCCTCCCTGGGATTAAAGGCGTGTGCCACCATGCCCGGCTTTGTTATTTTTTTTTTTTTAAAATTCTCTTTTTTCACCCATAAGAAAATCTTTTTTCTTTTAAGAAATAAAGAGGGCTGGAGAAGCTGGGTGTGGTGGTGCAGGCCTTTAATCCCAGCACTTGGGAGGCAGAAATAGGAGGCTCTCCAAGAGTTCAAGGCCACCCTGAGACCCTAGCTCAGAAAAGAGAGAGAGAAAGAGAGAGAGCACCAGGGCCACCACCTTGTGGGTCTGGCTTATGTGGGTCCTGGGGAATTGAACCGGGGCCTTAGGCACTGGAAGCAAGTGCCTTAACCTCTGAGCCATCTCTCCAGCCGGCAAATAAATATTTTTAAAAAAGAGGTAAATAAACTATTATTGTTACTTATGTATTTAAAGAGATTATGATGCCTCACTGAATTCTGCTGTATTTATTATTCAACCTAATAAAAACCTACCTCACGTCTTGCCTTTCTGTTCAGAAATTTGATAATGTTATGATGCTGACATAGGCAAAACACACACAACAAACAGGTAGGAGACTGGCGATGTAACTCAGTTGACAGAGAGCCTGCCTAGTGCAGCACGGCGAGGGCCTGGGTAAAATCTCCTGCTGCAGAAATTGGGTGTGGCTGTGCAGGCAGGAAGATGGAGGATCAGAAGTTCAGATCACCTTAGGCAGCATAGCAGGTTTGAGGCCAGACCGGGCTATATGAGATCCTATCTCTTTTTTTTTTTTTTAAAGGCAGGTGCTCACACTTTCACTATGGAGCCTGGTGGTGGTTTTGAGTATTAACTCATAAAGCATAACTCCCTTCCCCCCTTCTTTGGATGCTGGATGACATAATAAACATACTACTGGTCCTGACACTTTGGATTGTTCCCTACCTTTTTTCTTTCCCAATAAACCTCCCTTGCCTTACTTAAAAAACTAGGCAGAGTAATAGTTCCATTCTATCTGTCCCACAGACTACTTCAGAAAAATATTCTAGGGGCTGGAGAGATGGCGCAGTGGTTAAGGCATTTGCCTCCAGTGCCTAAGGCCCTGAGTTCAATTCCCCAGTACCCACATACGCCAGACCCACAATGTGATGGCCCTGGTCCCCTCTCTCTCTTTCTCTCTCGTTCTCTCTTCCTCTCTCTCTCTCTCTGTATCTCTGCTTGAAAATGAATAAATAAAATATTTTTTAAAAAAAGAAAAGTATTCTAGTTCTATAAACAATATTGTTACAAAAGTAGCTAAAATTAGCAATAAATAGGAGTTTGTCTTATTCAATAATCTCTACTCTAAACACAAACAGCTGCTTAAATCTTAAATGTCAGTACCAATAATCAAGAAGTGTCAGTAATTTGAAAAAAATAAGCTTGGCCAAGGCTGTAATACCACTACACTTGTTACAAATGTTAAAGTTGAATGGAAGTAGCACTTACAAATACAAGTTCATGTTTAGATATTGGCTTCTTTTTTGAAGACTTGGAGGCTGTACTTGGAGGTGAAGTAAAGTTGCTCAGGTCATCCTCTGATTCATTACTTTCATCTCCAGATTCAAGGTCCAGTCCCAATTCTTCCAACATTTCTGAAGCGTCTGATATCGGACGGGAGCGATCTAGTTTCTCCTGGCATTTGCTACACTGCTTTATATAATCTTTAACTTGCTTTAATATACCTTCAGGGGAAAAAAAAAAGACTGTTCAAATTTAAGTGTTTATACTTGAAATCTGAAGACTATATCATTTAATGTACACAACCATTATGTTCCAATGCAAATAAGAAAGCATACTCATGCCCATAAAGAACACAGTAAAGTCTTTAAAATGTAAGATACATTTTTCTCAGATACATGTGTATCTGTATGCATCTCTCTGTATCCATAGATATATAGACAGCTAGAGAGATATGATAGTCCCCATGCTGAGACAGACTCTGGTTGTATATTCCCGATTCCTCATTTCCATACTAAGATGGTATATAGCACTCTCCACTTCCATATTGCATTACTGAACATCTATAAACTATATGTCCCATCAACTATGAACCACCCCTTAAGACTGAAACATAGCCACACCATCTAGATTTGTAAGTACATTCTAGAACATTCATGAAACTAAAAATTAGCAAGTTATCCATTTCTAATACTCATAATGTATCTGTTAAATGATGGGCCAGTGACTTAACCATGAAATCTCTTTTGGAATGGATTATGAATGGATACAATGTTAGACGTGCCTGGGCAGGGCCTTAGGAAGAAGCCAGTGTTTCCCATCACTTCCCTCCATAATTGTCCGTTTTCAACAATGTTCCAACATAACTGTTTTTTTTTTAATATCTTATTTATTTCTAAGTAGAGAGAGAGAGCATGTGTGTGCCAGGGTCTCTTGCTACTGTAAACAAACTCCAGGTGCATGTGACACTTTGTGCATCTGGCTCATGTGGATCCTGGTGAATCAAACCTGGGTCCTTAGGCTCTGGAGGCAAGCATCTTAATGACTAAGCCACAAAAAAAAAAAAAAAATGGCTAAGCCATCTCTCCAGCTGAATAATTGTTTTTGTTTGTTTTTTTTTTTTTTTTACCTATCTAGCAGATGAAAAAAGGGCAAGTGAAGCCCTGGGACAAGACTATAACCAAAACTTGTAATGAAGCTATTCAAAAAGTCTTGTTTTCATCATAGTGCTGAGAAGTGACAGTGCAGTGTTCAGCACTTGGGCATCTCTATCACACTTCCCAAGGCTCAGGTTCTATTATGGAAGAGGTGGCAGAAAGACTGTAAGAGCCAAAGGAAGGGTAGGACTGCTTACAACACAAACTTCCAGACACAAAATGGCCTTGATGTTCATGACTTCACAGTGCTTGATAATACCTACACATAATGGGAGAAAAAAAATGATGACACCGAAACAAAATAGAGACTACTGAGAGGAGGGAGAGATAAGAGGGAGGTTGGGGAGATAGAGAATCATTATGGGTTATGGTCTATAATTATGAAAGCTATCAATAAAAAGCTCTTTTAAAAAGTCTTCTTTTTCAGACTTATGAGATTGTATGTAGAGTTGTGTGTGACACTGAATATAATCCAACAAAGTGGGTGGCACGTAAACCAGTGTCTGAAGCTTGTTTTAAACTGCAAGTTCCAGGGGCAAAGGCAATAGGATTGCCATTAGTTTGAAGTTAACCTGGACACTTACATAGTTCCAGGACAGGCTAAGCTACACAGTGAGACCCTGTCTCCAAAAGAAAATTCAATTTCCAGCTCTACATTTTATGGGGGAAGGACAGGAAGGAAGATTTAATGCATCGGGGCTAGAGAAATGGCTCAGCGGTTAAGGCACTTGCCTCCAGTGCCTAAGGCCCCGGGTTCAATTCCCCAGTACCCACATAAACCAGACCCACAAGGTGGTGGCCCTGGTGTGCACGTGCGCGCTCTCTCTTCTCTCTCTCTCTCTCTTTGAAAAATGAATAAATAAAATTAAAAAAAAAAGATTTAAGCATGGATACCAAACACACTCTCTCTCTCTCTCTCTCTCTCTCTCTCTCTCTCTCTCTCTCTCTCTCTCTCTTATCGTCCACACAGCCCTGGGGCTGGGGAGATGGCGCAGCAGTTAAGAACACTTGCTGCTTAAGCACAAGGGCCTCTTGGCCAGAGAAAGGCAAGTTCAACTCCTCAGAAGGCACGTAAAAGGCCACATGCAGACACACACCTATAACCCAGGCGGAGAAGAGAGGGCAGAAACTGGAGAATCGTTGGGGTTGGCTGGCCCATGGCAGCTCCAAGTTGAGAGAAAACCCCAGTTTATGCAAATACCTGGATGAGCAAAGGAGAGGAAACCTGGACATCCTACTCTGGCCTCCACACCCATTAACATGTGGCACATATATCTACACACACGTATACGCAACGCATCACACATAGCACACATAACCTCTATACACACAACAGCAAATGATGCCCTAAGATGACATGACATTATGTGTATATATGTGGGCACTCGTGCATGTCTGCCAGGTCAACATCCTCAATTAGTATTTCTATTTTTTGAGGCAGGGTCTCTCACTGAACCTGAAGCTCACTGATTCAGTGATTTAGTTAAGACTAGTAGCTGGCCAGTGAGCCCATCTCTGCTTCCCCATCCTTCCCCTGGGATGACAGGTATACCTGGCTTTTTTTTTTTTTTTGAGTGTGTGAGGTATACGTAAGCATGTGTGTACGCCCAGGTGTGCATGTGGAGACCAGGATCATAGCGCTCTTTATTTACTGAGGCAGAGTCTCTCATTTGAACCCAGAGCGTCCTAAAGGCTAGTCTAGGTTGCCTTGCCCCAGGAGTACCCATCTTTACTAGGATTACACGAGCCCTCACCACCATTACCACCACCAGCATTTGACATGGATACCAGGTATCTGAATTCCAGTTCTCCTGCGTATGTGCTAAGCACTTTTATCCACTGAGCCACCTCCCCAGTCCGACAGCTGGCACTTTTCACATGCACGCTGGGATTTGAACTCAGGTTCCCATGCTCCTGTGACAAGCACTTTAACTCTTGAGCTACCTTCCCAGGCTCAGATGTGACTTGTTCAAAGTCATATTTGATAAATTGTAGAGCTAGGCCTTCAGAAGATGTGAGTTTAATGACAGAATGCAACTTAGGAACACATTTGTTCATCCCTATGGGCACAAACAAAAAGTTCCTTAACCGCTGAGCCATCTCTCCAGCCCGAGAGAGACTTTTTAAAAAGGCAGGGGACACACACACACACCAACAACAACCTAAAAAATCAATGGATTAAAATAATAAAGCTTCCTGCATGCTTGCCTAGCATCTAGGAAGCCCTACGTTTGATGCCCAGCACTGCATAAACTGGGCAGGGTGTTGCATGCCTGCAATCTGAGCACTTAGAGGTAGAGGCAAAAGGATCAGGAAAACAAGGCTATCCTTAGCTACACAGTGAGTTTGAGGCCAGCCTGGGATGCATGAGGCCTTGTCTCGAGAAAAAAACCAAAGTCTGCAGATGAATACATGAACAACAGAGATGATTAAACAACAATGTGAATGTCTTGAATGCCAATGAATGTTTACTCAAGATGTTAGATTGTACGTTGCTTATACTTTATCACGATAAGGGTAATGGATATGTTAAAGAAATAATAAATCCGGGAGGCTAGTAGGCCCAGGTTCAAGTCCCAAGCCACACATGTAAGCCAGATATAAAAGAAGGGGCCAAGCAGCTCGCATTTGTAGTGTCAAAAGGCCCTGGCACATCCACACACATGTGCAAATAAAAATTTAAAAATAGAGCCAGGCATGGTGGCGCAGGCCCTTAATCCCAGCACTTGGGAGGCAGAGGTGGGAGGATTGCTGTGAGTTCAAGGCCACCCTGAGACTACATAGTGAATTCCATAGTCAGCCTGGACTAGAGCAAGACCCTACCTCAAAAAAACAACAACAAAAAATTTATAATATATATCCACAAACATAAAATAGTGAATAAGGATATTGCTATTAAAATTCTTACATCCAGAGGCAGAGGAGATAGTTTAGCAGTTAAAGGCATTTGGTTGTAAAGACTAGAAGCAGAGGTTCAATTCCCCAGCATCCATGAAAAGCCAGACACAAAAAATGATGCACATGGGCTGGAGAGATGGCTTAGCGGTTAAGGTGCTTGTCTGAAAAGACTAATGACCAGGGTTTAATTTGCTGGTATTCATGTAAAGCCATATACACAAAGTGGTACATGCATCTGGAGTTTGTTTGCAGCAGCTAGAGGCCCTGGAGCATCCATATTATTATCTCCTTGCAAATAAACATTTTTAACAATGATGCATGTGACTGACATTTCTTGGTGCACTCATTCATATTCATATTCTCTCTCTCTCTCTCTCTCTCTCTCTCTCTCTCTCTCTCTCTCTCTCTTAAATTTCTGTATCCAGGGAGATAGATCAGTTGTTAGAATGTTTGTCTCTCAGTGCTAGGATTAAAGGCATGAACTACCACACTCGGCTAATAAAAATATTTTTCAAAAAGTCATGCGATGAGATAAAAACTCATGTCAGAACAATGCTCAACGCCCTGTACATGGAGATTCTCATACATAAGTCACTTTCACCCATGTGGGATAGACAGAATACCATGGAATTCTTGGAGGCCTTCACCAAGAATTACTTGCTCTGTTTTCATACAGAGTTTTGATACATCAGATATTTTTTTACTATCAAAAACTGAAACACTCTTATCAGGGAAATGCAAATTAAAACTACTCTTGAGATTCTATCTCACTCCTTTTAGAATGGCTACCATCAAGAAAAAAATTACAATAAATGCTGGTGAGGATGTGGAAAAATGGGACCCCAGCTACACTGTTGGTGGGAATGCAAACTGCTAAAGCCATTGTGGAAAGCAGTGTGGAGGTTCCTGAGACAGTTGAAAATAGATTTACCATGACTCAGCTCTACTACTCCTTGGCAGATATCCTAAAGACTCTACTTACTACCTTAGAGAAATTTGCTCATCCATGTTTATTTCAAATCATTTACAATAGCTAGGAAGTAGAAGCAGCCTAGATGTTGTCAACTGATAATGGATAATGAAGACGTGGTACGTTCATACAATGGAGTTCTACTCAGCAGTAGAGAAAAATGAAATTATGAAATTGGCAGTGAAATGGATGGATCTGGAAAGGATCATACTAAGTGAGTTCATCCAGGCCCAGAAAGCCAAATGCTACATGTTCCCTCTCATATGTGGATCCTAGCTTCAAATGTTAGTTTTATGTGTGAATTGGAATTTTGAAAATCAGTAGAAGAGGCCAGAAAGCTAAACAGGGACTATAAGGAGAGGGAGGAGAAGAGACTTAAGGGGAGTATATTGTATATATGTAAGTAGATGAACAGATTTTAGGGGTACAATGGCCTAAGTGGGGTCAGGTGAACAGATTGAGTAAAGGAGGTATGGGAGGAGGGTTAATCAAAATTTAAGAGGCTAAGAATAAGCCATAAAGAAATCTACTTCTTTGGATAATGGCACACCCAGTACATTGTTACTAAAAAATAACCAGGGCCAGGGATGGGCTACCTTCCAGTGAGTTGTTGGCCAGGGAGGTTCCTGAGGCCCCCAAAACATTACAGGCCATTGCCAAGGCTCTTGGTTGCCCACCAGAAGGAGATGTTAAGACCCTATT
>PVHP010036886.1:0-17647 GCA_004024765.1 Zapus hudsonius
AAAAAAAAAAATCCAGAGCTAATGTCAAACTCAGTGGTGTAGAGATGGGTACTTTGCCTTGGGGTTAGGAACAAGACAAGGATGTCCCCCTCTGCTGCTTCTATTCAACATGGTACTAGAAATTCCAGCCAAGCCAATTAGGCAAGAAATGAAAATAAAAGACATCCATGTTGGGATCTCTGTATAGACACCAGATCTTTTTTTTTTTGTTGTTTGTTTGTTTTTTTTGTTTTTTCAAGGTAGGGTCTCAGCTCTAGCCCAGGCCGACCTGGAATTCACTCTGTAGTCTCAGGGTGGCCTTGAACTCATGGTGATCCTCCTACCTCTGCCTCCCGAGTGCTGGGATTAAAGGCGTGCGCTACCACGCCCGGCCTTAGACACCAGATCTTAAATATACAAAGTTCCAAGGAATCCACTGGAAAACTGTCAAAATTAATAAATAAGTTCTACAAGGTTGTAGGATACAGGATCAATATACAAGAGTCATCTGAATGTCTATATACTTGTACCAAACAATCCCAAATGAAGTCAAGAAAAATTCTGTTGTATGTATATATGAATGAATGATACTATAAAACGACCTTGAAAGATATCAGGGCAGATGTAAGTAAGTGGAGAGTCACCCATATCCTGGGATTGGAAGACTTAATTCTGGGAGCACTGGTCCAATCACTGCAGGGCCAGCACATCTCTGTCAGAATTCAACCGTAGGAGCTCACAGGCCAGCTGGAGTATCATGAGACCCAAACTAGACAAAGCAGTTTTGGTTCTTTCATTAATAAATATTTTATTTATTTTTAAGGAGAGAGAGAGAGAAAAAGAGAGAGAAAGAGGGAGAAGATGGGCAAACCAGGGTCTCTTGCCACTGCACATGAATTCCAGATGCATGTACCACTTTATGCATCTGGCTTTCCATTAGGGACCTGGGCTGTCAGGTGTTGCAAGCAAGTGCCTTTAACCACTGATCCATCTTTTCAGCCTCGTAATCTTGGTTCTTAAAGGAGTTTTTAATCTTTGAAAATGCCTGTCTGCTCTGTTTTGAGGTGGGGATAGAAGACTCCATAGAGTCTATAGTCAGTTCAGAGCACATTCACATCTGTAGCTTTGTGTAATTGACCATTAAATGTCAAGCAAGAAAGGTGAGGTTTTTTGCTGGCCTAACCCACGACCCTGCCTGTTGGGCGTTTAATAGAAGACAGCACCTCACCCAGACTCTCCTGCCTGGTGGATTTGAAGGCTGGCAAAAGAACTCCCTCAGGAGCCCCAGGGGATAGTTAGTCATTGCTGTCCCACCTCTGCTGAGTCACCTTGATTCCCTGAGGTTAAGTGATGGAAGGAGTGTCTGGGGACATCAGGAAGATCTTCATTTCCACACTTTTCAGATCCACAGGAAGCTTGACCTGAGTGTGGTAGATATTCACTTCGTATTCCCTTCAGAGCCCTAATGTGCCATCAGCTACCTTTTCCCTGGGCTCCTTTTCCCCCTTGTGTTCACATTGTGTCCACACACATCCGTGTACACCCAGGATTATCATCTGTAGGTACAACATGTACATATGCACTCACACACAAGTCTACATGCAACATGTCAACACGTGTCCATGCTTGCTCATCCATAGGCAGGCTTTTTCTTGGGGTGAGTTGCAGGGCCCTGTCCCCACACCCTGGCACTCCTGCTTGCATCTCCTCAGAACACTTAGCAGGTTCGTGTCAGGTGTTATTGTCACACCCAAGAAGCCTGTGATAACTGTACCTCAACAAACAGGCCATACGCAGATGTGTCGTGTCCCCCCTCCCGATACCATGGTAACGCGCTTTAGACACTGCTATTCTTTCTGGCTACCTGGAGTAGTTCCAGGAATGCCTGTGGCATTCAGGGTGAGTGGAGGGTCTCTTTCACCTTATCTTATTTTTGAAGTGTAGCATGTGTCTGGTAGAATATACCAGTCTGGACACGTCCACCTGCATCCCTGTATTTGAATTCAGGCTTTTGCTAAGCGCTCTAGACAGACAGCTGTGTATCCCAGCCATGGGCTACCTAGAGAGGGTGCCTCTGTCCCAGAGCCTTGGTGGTTCACTTGCCCTGCAACTATTGAGGGAAGCTCCGAGGGGGATGGGGCTGCATAAAGCCCCAGGGACCCGACTCTCCTGTGCGTTTCTAGGCACATCCGTGCATGCTGTCATGGCTAACTCTGCTGAGGACCAGGCACTGCTTGACATTTGTTTAGATGCAAAGGGTTTGATGCTGGTTGATGTGGAAGAATCTGGATTTAGAGAATGGGAGACTTCGGTCAACCTGGAGGCTCGGATGCTCTGCTGAGCAGCAGGGACCCTGGAGCCTGGACACTTCTGAATGTCTTGAATGACATGTCTTGAATGACAGTTCTGAATGGCTTTTGACCCATGGTGGAGGAACAGCCAAGAAGGGTCTTGTCTCTCACTGGAGAGGGAAGCCTGAACCCATTCCAGGATGGGATGGGTTACAGGAACCACCCCTTGCCCCCAGGCATGAGTACAGTGAAGGCGGGTTCTGCAGGCTGGTAGTTAAAAATTAGACAGTGGAGAGTGGGGGCCCTCGGGATGCTGCAACTTGCTCTCTGCTGCCCTGGATCCTTGGGCTGCAGGCTTGGCTCCTCAGGTGACTGAGCTTCCACCAGGGAGAAGTGGTGCCTGGGCCTTACCCTGACCCCTCACTGCAGGGCCACCCCTGCCACTTATCTTCCAGGTGGTGGCAGGTAACCCTGTTGACCAGTCAGGGGCCAGAAGGAGAGGCCGCCTCGCTGCTGCATGAACTCAGCCTGCATGAGCCTCTCCCACAGGGAGTGGATCGCCAGTGGGCATCCCACGATCCTACAAGCTTTCACCCTTTTTCATTGTGTTTGAAAATGTCACCACAAATGCAGCATCCAACAGAGCATTCAAAACGTCCCAGAAAGATGAGAAGGTTTTTTGTTTTTTTTTTTAAAGGCAGTTGGAAGCACAGTGTTGGGTCCTTCTTGGATGAACTGTCTCCAAGGAGTGGACAGCAGAACACTGTGTTCCTGGGAGGCCTGCTGGATGGGCAAGGTCTGTGATGCTACCCTGGGGCTGGCTGGCTCTTATAGGCCTACACATGGTCTCTTGCCAAGGAAGGCATCCATAGAAGACCTGGATACTACCTGAGGTGTCTCAAAACACTGTTGACTCCAGAGAGTGACCACAGGCCAAATGCAGGCCACAGGAGCTGTGGGAGATTCCTGGCTCTCTGTCCCATCTGCCTTTGGGACAAAAATGGGTAGCCCTAGGCTGCCTGCCTGGATGCAGGGCCTCCAGGGACGTGTGCTATGGATGCTCAGCATGAGACATGGCATCTGGTAGCAATGGTAGCTCATGACAGTTGGCCCCTAAAAGCCAAACCAAAGCTCACAGCTGAGGGCTCACTCTGCTCAGAGCCAATTCCTACTCACATGTGGGTGTCTTGGAGTTTTTAAATGAAAATAAAACACCGCATTATTCAGGAATCCAAACAAGATGAGCCAAGACAGAACAAACCCTGGCTCTGGGCAGGGGTGCGTCTCACTGAAGCCGTGGGATGGTAGAACTTTCTGGAAGGAACCAGGGATAGAACTTCCTGGATGGAACCAGGTACTTAGAAGAATGGTTCATGCAGGGTTAGTGACTCCCCTCTGAGGGGTAGCTGCCTCTTGTCCCCACAGTGCATAGAGGAGGGGCACGGTCTCCCATTCAAAGACCCCTGCCTATATGTGTGGTACTTTCTGGGAGAGCAGAGACTTGACAGGGCTGAGCCATAGGAATGCCCCTCCTTGGGGGTCATGGGGAGATGCACCCTGGAAGTAGCATTGTAGCAGGAATTATCTGGGGTCTTGGAGCCTGAATAGGAGTTTTGTCAGATGGAAACACAGCTAAAATGGCTCCATCTGGGACTGCAGGTCCCTGATTTGGTAAATCCCTGGTTCTGGAGAATTCCTGTGTTCCTATCACTCATGAGAGGATAGCGGTGGGCGTGGCTTCTTTCTGCACAAGCAGGAACGTGCTATGGCAGCCCAAAGGAACTTGGCAGGTGTGAGGGACAGCTTGTGACTTGGTACCTGCTTTCAAGGTGAGGTGGACACTCCGCCTGGTTCTGGAACTGAGTTAAACTCCTGAATCCTCCCAGGTGTCTGTGGCTCCCAGAATGATTCCTCCCAGGCTCATGGCTGCTCTTCTCAGCATCTTGAGTCCTGCTGAGAGGTGGCAGGCAGGAGGAACCCACATGTGGCTCAGTGGACACTGGGCCAGGAGATAACCCTCATTAACTGCCAACGCCATTGTAGGGTCAGCTTGCATGGGTCCTTGATGCCCTCAGACTCAGAATGCTTTTGTGGCTATGCAGGATGTGCAGCCCACTGAGATGTGGGCTAGGAGGAGCATTACAGCAGACGCTGGAGTGGCTGTGGGCTTCCCTAGGCTTTGGTCACAGACCTCGTGGGGGTTGGGAGCTTGCTTTCCATGCCCCACACTGTAGGAGACCCTGCAAACAGGAGCCTCCACTATGGCTCCAATGAGCATTTCAACGAGCCAGACAGACAAGCTGCCAAGGGTACTGTTAGTCAGGTACAGTTGCCTGGCATCAGAAGTGACTTATTTCTTTAGCAGATGACCAGAGCAATAAGTCAGCTCAAGGTCAAACTCACATGCAGGCTGAGAAGACCTTGCTATAGTAGCAGCTTGCTGGTGGACACTGGCTTCCAGGAAGGGTGCCCCTCTGACCACCTGCCCTCACTACTGCACATGAGGAATAAAGCTGCAGGTATCCCAGAAGGCTGTGCTTTGCTGAGATGTTACTCCTTCAGCGGAGCTTCGTGTTGACTTGCCTTCTGGCCTTCATGAGAGGCTATTTTCTTTTCTTTTTTTTTTAATTGTCCATAATGAGTTACAATATTTAGTGGGCAAACAATGAGTTGTTATCCCCAATTCCCCACTCCCCTCCCCTCCCCAATCTGATGGATAATCTCCTCCATGGGTCGTCTGGATCAGTCCTTGTGACAGGGGACCATGGATAGCCTAGTATTCAGCCAGGTTCTCCTGGCCATGGAGAGGCCATTTTCATGGAGGTACTTTGTCTTCAGAGGCTTCCTGGGGACAATGTGATTGGATGCCACTTGTGTCGAGTTCTCATGCATCTCTTTTCATGCAGTACTGGGGAATGGCAGCCCAAGTCAGGTGGGTGGGAATTCCAAACCTGGACTCTCCCACGTCACCAGATCCTCAGCCCCAGGAAGGGTCTCCCATCTTTGACCTGCTCCTCCTCAGCCTGGGTACTTTCCTGGCATCATCTGGGCCTTAGGTCCATTCTCAGGCAGGGACACTGGAATGGGTCAATGTGGTTTCTACTCCTCGGCTTCTGTGCTCCACCCAAAGAGGGGGTGATGCAAGACCCATGCGGTTTGTGGGCACATGGAGGGTGATGTGGGATTGAGGTGTAGAGGGACTCTTCACACAGGGCTGGACAGAAGAAAGAGGAGGGCCTTAGGTATGCCAGGACCCTGGCCAGGATGCCGACAGGAATCCTGACTACACCAAGGCACCCTCTGAGCATGCAAGTGTTCACAGGGGCACGTGTGAGTGTGCATGTGTGTGCATGCAAACATGCATGTGGGTATGCATGCATGAGTGAACACACTTGTACGGGGAATCTGTGTGCATGGATTTGCATGAGTGAACATACAGGTGGTATACATGTATGAACATGTATGTGCTTGAGTGAACACATATGTGAGTATGCATGTATGGTGGATCCATTTGTGGTACTTTCTGGAAAAATCTGAACGTGTGGTGCTCCTGAAGTGCTTGGCCTTGAGATGTGGGTGGCAGGGCAGGTTGGAGCACAGGTGAGTGGTGGGGTGCGATGTTGGTGCTCAGGATGGGGGGGGAGGCTCTGCCCGGGAAATTCATAATGAGTCCTAGATGCAGTGCTTGGCAGGAGTAACTTGGATGAAGTGGGGGGCCAGGTTCACCCATCCTGATGTGAGTTGAGGGTTCCCCAGAGTCCCCTCGCCTGAATAGTGCCTAGAAGGGCCTCTGGAACTTCTGCCCTGAGGTTTTCCAGAGACTCTGAGGTGTGTTCTCTGGGTCTCTTCAGTCTGGTTGTGAGTGGGCCTCGAGTTATCTGGAGAGGGACCTGGTGTTTAGCTGCTTGGAGCTGAGCTCTGATCCCAAACAACACAGCCCTGCCCTTTGGACAGGCATCGATTGTGACTCCTATGCTTGGAGCTGGGGACAGTTTGGGACACATTTTCAGGGTTGTTTCATCATAGCCCACACCATAGCTGCCACACCCATAGGGTGAGCAGCCTGGCAGGAAGCAGAGCCTGGAGGGACTTGGGCAGAAGGCTGGCTACAGGATGTGGGTGGGCATAATGTGGAAGATGGTGTGTGAATGCACATGGGAGCATATGTGCACATGTGTTCCTCTGTGTGTGTGTGTGTGTGTGTGTGTGTGCATGTGTGAGCAGTCTGCCAAATGCCTTGTGACTTTACCTCTTACCACTGGGCTCTGAGCCAGGCCCTCAGGCCTTTGTACCTCAGTTTCTTCATTGTGTGGGATGGTATGAGGGCCAACACACACACACACACACACACACACACACACACACACACACACACTGTCACAGGGCACCCAGCTCTGTGTCTGGCTAAGTGTGGGGCCTCAGCCAAGCTCAGCCTTTGTACACATGGGATTGCTAACTTGGTAGAGTGTGAGGGATGCGAGACATTGTTCCTGTCTACATAGATCCTTTTATCTCCAGAAAACAAGTAAGGAAGATAGGCTCATGGCCCCATAAGGTGATGCTGAACAGTAATACTGAAGTGGAAATTCAGTTCTGCCTGGAGTTACCCTCAGCAGGTGCTCGGATGAGACCACATGGGTGAGGACTATGCTGATGAAACCAGGGGTGAGGAGGGAGGGACAGAGGATACTGTCCATGTGGTACACCCCTCTGTGAGTGGCACCCTGGGCAGTGGCTGCTTCTCCAACACTCATATAAGTATGACCTATGCTGCCTCCTCCTGATGGCCTTTGAGTACAAATGTCTCCTTGTTCTCCTTGGAATTTTTTGGACTCATTCTTGGGCCTTTGCCTGAATCCCAAAATTCCTGGTTTTCCTGCTCTGTAACTGACCTACTTCTGCTTGACCCCACCTCCTCAGTCCAGTGGGAGCCCTGCTGCTCTGTAGGTCACTTCTGGCCCCCATGCTCCTTCTGACCCTGAGGCTGCCTTCCATCCTAGCTAAGGGCTTGAAATACCATGTCCTCCCTCTGGGAGTCACCCTCAGAGGATGCTGTGAAAGCACTGAGAGCCTGATCAGCCGCTCCTGCTGTGGCAGCCGGAGAGCCTGGATTCGGTATAGAGCTGGGAAGTGGGGAGATTCTCTTTTGTGGCTAAACACTGACTCTTGCTGTGTTGGGGGGAGGTGGTCCTAGGTGCTGCTTTGGATGGGAAGTGATCAGAAAGGTGTGGAGACATCTTCCATATCCTAAAAATGCCAGGCTGGTCCCACCAGGCTCCTGGAGAAGTTGGAGCGGGACAACCCACAACTTCAATTCCTGTCACCCCAGATTCACTAGCTCCATCTTGAGAGCCACATCTGGGGACATTTCTGATGACTACTTTGTGGCTTCCCATTGATTATCCCACCCTCCAGCAGCAGGCTGTGCCCTGTGGGGTCCAGTGTGAAGGGCAGTGGAGGTGCTTAGGGACAGGGTGTCATGGAACTTGGGGGGGGGGCTACAGGCTAACTTGTTCCCTTGGTTTTTTTGTGTTTGTGTGTTTTTCCTCCTGTGGATGGAGGGTTTAATGGTGACACAGAACTTCTAGGAAATGTAAAGGCCCATCAACTGTCAGAGTGGTTTTCATTGGGTCTCAGTTCTCAAGTTTGTTATTTAAAACTTCAAAAGAACAGCTGTGCAGAGTTCCTTTTAAAGGCCTGGTATCCCCACAGGCCTGCCCTGCTGTCCCCAGGGTGGACAGAGACTTGACACACAGAGGGTACCTCATGCCAAAGCTATGCTGCATCCGGAGCCAGCTTCACAGATGCTGCAGAAGGCCTTGTGGGAGGGAAGCCAGTGGTTAGGCCTGGCCGCTGCTGCTTCTCTCTGGTGTCCCTCCCGGCCTGCACGTGGTGGCTTTGCCTGATCTTGACCCATGGCCACCCTCCGCAATGGCCACATTTCACAGAAGAGCCCAGTGCCAGTGGAAGATTACACCACCAGCTTTTCCATTAACCATTACCTTTCCTGCGCAGCATTCCTTTCCCAGGAATTCTTGTTTTCTGACCACTTGCTGGTGTCAGTCATTGCTGCTGAGCTGGGACTGGGGAGGAGGCCTGGGCACAGAGGAGGGGCCTGGTGAGGGGTAAGGCCAGGCCCACCCTAAGGCCCCATCCTTGCTTGCCTGGATGTCATCATCTGGCCTCTCTGGGGTGTGTAGATATTGGCTCATAGCTGTATTCCTAAACTTGGCTTTTACAATTTTCCCAAAGGTCCCAGTGTCACATGGGCTGGCAGGACACACTACCAGTGGGTCAGTGGTTGATTGCCTAGGGAGGATCATGGTCAATCAGGTGGCTGCTGGGACAAGAGGACCCTCCTGGAGTGACCTAGGTGGCCATCCACCCTCATCTCTGAAGTGAGTGGTGCAGAAGTACATCCGACCTCACGAAGATGGTGGGGGTGAGGAACAGCCATAATAAAGGCCAGCAGTGGCAAGTATGTGGGCTGCAACTCAGAGCAGGCCTATAGGGTTGACGGGCCACATGCAGTACCTCTGGGTTTGTGGATGGAGTGAGGTTTTACCTGAAGCTGCATGAAGGGAAGAGGCAGAAACGGCAGGCAGTTTCTAGCTGCAGAATGGCCCAGTGAGACACATGTCCCTTTCTGGGACACAGCCCCCAAGGGAATGGCTGGTGAAAGTGGAGACTAGTCTTATTGGGGTCCCAGGTGCCCCCATCTCTATCTTGTCTTCTGGATCATACCTAGGATAGGGACAGGGTTCACTCTTCAACTCCACCTTGAAGGACTTGGGGGGGGTTGTGACCAAAATGTCCCCACAGACTTCTGAGCATTACCATGAGCTCTGTATACAGCTAGGCTCCATGGGACAAGAGGCAGGAACTCACTCTTGATGGCAAGTTATTGATCTTGATAAATCTGAGACATTTTCATTTGACTTCGTGTTGAAGCCCAACTGCTGCTATGTTTTGTCAATTTCAAGCAATTTTCAAGAATTAGTTCTGAAACTCCTGCAGGGTCTGGAGGCACCGAGTCACGACAATGCTGCTGCAGAGCAGGTGGCTGCAGCGATCACCACAGGCAGGACACGTGAGTGGATTAAGAAGAAACCAGGGAAAAGAAGGATTTCTTCACCAAGGCCTGCAGGGAGGTGGAGAGAGGCGGGGGAGATGGCTCTGTGGATAAGGCACCAACTGTAATCCCAACCTGCCTGTGGGGAGGAGAGGAATCCCCAAGCTTCTGGGCCAACTAGCTGGTGAACAAAGAGGCAAACAAGAGAGACCCTGCCTCCAAACAAAGTAGGGGCCAAGATGAGGTTATCCTCTGACCTTGTCCTACACATGCCGTGATGTGCACATACACATGAACACATACACAAATGGAAAATTTAAAAAGGGCTGGAGAGATGGCTCAGCAGTTAAGATGCTTGCCTGCAAAGCCCAACTACCCGGGTTTAATTCCCCAGCATCCATGGAAAGCCAGATGCTCAAAGTGGCTCATGCATCTGGAATTCATCTGTAGTGGCTGGAGCCCCTGACACATCTGTTTTGTCTGTCTCTCTTCTCTTTATCTGTCTGTCTGCAAATAAATTTATATATGTTTATATGTGTGTATATAAAGTAACAGGAAAGAGCAAGTAAAAGAAGCAGTTTGTTCACCAAGGCCTTCAGGGAGATGGAGAGGAGGTGGGTCCTTGGGGTCTGAGCACAGAGTCGATACATGGCTTCAGGGTCTAAACCAGTAGGAGGGTTGCACCCAGTGAATCACTCACCCCCTTGGGATATTTCATGTCTTGGAGGCAACAGTTACACAGAAGAATTGGAACTGTAACAAGCTGAGCATTTTTTAAGTTCCAATTTTACCACAGAAGAGTGGCTGGAAGCCAGGACTTCCGGGTGTTCTCAGCTTCAGGGAGTGGGTGGCTGGGGCATGTCCTCAGTGTCCCTGGGGGCCCTGGCCAAGCCCCCACACCCACATACACCCCAGGCAGAGACTCTGCAGCTCTCAAGCAGAGCAAGCTGGAGTTCTCTGCCTGTTGCTTCAATGCCCTCTGCTCTGTGGCTGCTTTGGGCAGTGCAGACAGGAAGGAGTTAAATGGCTGGTTTAGTGGGGCACCTTGGTACCCAGGTTTGGGCTTTTCCTTTGCCAGAGGCAAGTGGAGCAAGAAAGCTGCTGCAGAGTGAGGCTGGAAGCAGGAATCTGGGAGGGCATGAGTCCTGGATGGGAGGGCAGAGGCGGGCAGGCCCCACCCCCAGGACCACAGGAGCCGCCCAGGCTCCTGCAGCTTGCACAGCCCTGATGGCTCCCAACCCCAGCGGATCCCTCTGCCTGCTGCTGCTGCTGCTACCATTGCCCACCTGCTGCCTCGTGCCTGCTGGAGCCAACCTGTTGACTCTGGACTGGCTGTGGTCCACCAACATCATCGACCCCTCGACCAAACGGGTCACCCAGGCTCAGGGTAGCTCACCCGTACAGCCCACGGAGGACTTCACCACACACGTGGCCTCTCAGGATGGCCTCACAGAACAATGGACAACCCTTGCCAGCCCCACACTACCCCTGGAGGATCAGGAAACTGGCCAGAGCGAGGCCCCTGCCTCCCCCATCGCCCCCATGCCCCCCGCCGCCTCTGCTGCGAGCCCGGACATGAGGGAAGAGAACATTGCTGGTGTTGGAGCCAAGATCTTGAACGTGGCGCAGGGCATTCGGAGCTTTGTCCAGCTGTGGGATGATGCTTCTACTACTGAGAGCTCTGCTGGCGTGGAGACCCCAGCTGCCTCCACCCCCACAGACCCCCTTACTCTGGCTGAGCTCTCCAGCACCTCCCAGGAGAGCAAGACCACTTTCTGGCCAAGCAGCGAAGCTCCTAGTCCTCCAGACCAGACAACCGAGGCTGGCACCCTGGCCCCGCCCACCCAGCCATTCCCCTCCTTGGTCAGGCTGCAGGAACCACTGAAAGGACCCTCAGTGCCACCAGCATCTCCAGGTAGTGCTTCTCTCTCTTCTACGCCCAGCAGAACCCCTCCCTGGGGGAGCCAGCAACCCCCTGGGCAGCCTCAGCATCCGGACAGAGAAGGACACTTGCCCACGACAGCTGGTCCCAGCCATCAGCACCACCAACCTGCCGTCCACTCTGCTATCCCCAGGCGCACACCTCTGCTGCTTTCCCTGGTGATGGGTCCTCTGAATGTGCACAGTTTACTCTCTGTTCCTTCCTCTGACCCCTCAGCCCACCTCTCTCAAATAGCAGCAGCAGCAGCAGCTTTACCTGGGGACCCTGGTGCTTGGTTTTCCTATGTGGCTCACTCTGAGGGTCCTGGGCTTTCTAATGACTCTGCACTGCTTGAGACTGGCCCCCTGACCCCTGCCAGGCGCTGCCTGCCCCTGCCACCCTCCCTGCCCGTCTGTGGCCGTCTGGGTATTGAGCGCTCCTGGCTACCCAATCATCTCCATCATAAAAGCAGTGAGGAGGTGCAGGCCACTGTGCAGGCATTGGGGGGCCTCCTGCAGACCCGATGCCACCCCTTCCTTGCCTGGTTCTTCTGCCTGCTCCTGGCTCCCCCATGTGGCCCGGGCCCACCACCTGCCCTGCCACCCTGCCGTCAGTTCTGCGAGGCCCTGGAGGATGCATGCTGGAGCCACCTGGACAGGGGTCGACTGCCTATCACCTGTGCCTTGCTCCCTGCCCAGGAGGACGGGTACTGTGTGTTCATTGGGCCGGCTGCAGGTAACCAGCCGCTGCCATCCTCTCCTTTTCCTTCTTGCCTTGCCAGGTGAGCTCAGCTGGGGCTGACATGAGCCTGGGACAGGGGCCCCAACCTTGCTTCACTGAGTCTGGTAGCGGCACTGGAGAGGAGGCTGGGGTCTGGGTGTGGTCATGACCACTGGTTCCGTGTCAACAAACAGGTGTGATGGGCATCAGCCTTTTGGGTTGTTTAATCCTCACTGAGGTTCTGAATTGGCCAGGTACTCCCTCAGTCACAGATGGGAAACTGAGGCAGGGAGCAATGATACAACCTGCCCACTATCTGAGCTACACTATCTGAAGTTCTCCCTGTGGCCCCAGCCAGCCTGGCAAGGGGGCTGCAGGGAGCCAGCCACAAAGGGCAGGCCATGGGCCTGAGCTTCCTGCACACATTCATATACACCTGCCCAGCTAGGATCTGAGCTTAGGGCCACACAGCCTCCCTGGCTTGGCATGTGTGTGTTACAAAGAAAGAAAGAGGGACTATACTCCTTGGATCACCTTAGGGACAGCGTAGGGGAAGCCCTTCCAGGCCCCTGCAGTGCTCCCTAAACCAATTCCTAGGCTGCTGTTTGTGCCGGTGTGGCCTTGGTCATACTGCAGGACATGGGTGACTGTCCTCATGTGGGGAAGTGGCCTTGACCTTTGGCTTTGGAGTTGGGCTGCTATGTTGGGATGTGTGCAATAGGAATTTGTTTGACTGCTTCCAGGGGGGCAACCTTAGATGATCCCAGGCAAGTCTCTGGCTGGTTGTGTTCAACGGGAGGCTGGAGGTCTCTATAGATCCCATGCACTGAAGAGGGGGCCACAGGCAGGACTGGATCAAGCTGGATAAATAGTGCTCACATTCAGGAAAGAGGCACTCAAGCAGCTGATATGGCCAAAGCAGATGGGCAGGATGACATGCGGGGTGAGGGAGTCTGGCAGCTCTGGCTCAGTGAATGTGAGCAGGGATGGGGAGGGACTGGCTGCAGGCAGAGGACCTGTGCACAAGCCCATTCAAGGAAAAACCCGAGGTGTACAAAAGCCCAGGGGGCCCTCATGGCAGTGCTAAGGACCACACTTGGTGGGGGGAAGATTGAGTAAGGGATACGGGACCACCCCAGGGTTGTGGGCTCAGACATTATTCAGAGGACAGCTGGATCCTTTTTAAGTCCCCCCACACATTCCATCTTAGGAACAGCTGACCTGGCCACAGCTGGCTGGGCCCGCCTTGTTCTGTCCCCCCACACAGGGCAAAGGCAGTTTCACAGGGAGGCCTCCTGAAGGATGGTGGGGGCAACATGGGCTGATCATTCCTGTTTTGGGTGCCACCCAAGACCATGAAGGCATACAGCTCCTGCTCGGTCAGAAGGTGCTACATAGGGGAAGATCCTCTGACTGCAGCTGGCTGGTCAGCTAGTGGCTGAACATCTGGACACATTGGCTGTATCCCCAGCAAGGTCCTGAGGGACCCATAGCCCCTCATGCCAGAGCTGGGTGGTAAACTTTAGTGGGCTAGGACCCTTCCCCAGGTAAGGCTGGTAGAGGAAGGTCCTATGGGTCCCCAGGGTAGGGGTAAATCCTAGGGTAGGGCCCTAGGGTGGCAGTAGGAGAGTTCTCCTCATCCACTCCCCAAGGATCCTATGATTTGGACACTCCTGCTAGGCCCCTGTGGCAGGCTGGACACTTCCGTCTCAGAGGTCCTAGTGGGACAGGAAAGGATGGGAGAGACTTTGTCCCTTTCCCCACAGTGGTTCCCGACCCTTCACTGGTTTCTATAATGTCTTGGGGAGTGGGGGTTGCCGGGCTCTGATCTTGGCTCTGTGACATCAACCATCAAGGAGCAGGAAGGCTCTAAACAGCACGTTGAGGTCTGGAGTTTGGGGGGAACGAGTTCCTGCAAGGGCATGTGAAACAGTCCTCAGGGCCTGGCCAGAATCATAGTGAATGCTCCCCATTTCTCACCCCATGTGCTCTGCTGTGGGTCCTGCCCTACTCCCCTCACCTAGACCAGTGGAGTGTGGCCTGACCTTGGTCCTCCAACACACTAAACCTCTGGCCCTGTACCCTGTACACTTGGCCCTGCACCCCTGGCCATGTACCTTTGTATACCTGTCCCTGAAGCCCTAGCTCTGTACTCCTATACATCTGGCCCTATATCCTTATCCACCTGTCCCTCTAACCTCTCCACACTTGGCCCTACATACCTGGCCTTGTACACTTGGTCATACACACCTAGCCTTTATCTTTGCACACCTGGCTCTGACCCAAGAGGCCAGTGTTGCTATTTCTGCTTAGGTAAGAAAGCAGGAGGTATAGGGATGATAAATCCTGCATCAGGCATGGGATTTGCAGGCAAACTTGGACCTCTTAGAAGTCACACACCAGGACACTGAGCCTCTCTATGGCTTATGCTGGCACCTCTAGGGCATTTTCAGGGCCGTGAGAGCACACCTTGGGGTGGGGGGTCTCTAGTGTGCATTTCACTCTGCCCGGCCACAGGTGCTGCCCAGCACTATGACAGTCATTCCTTCCCTTATAAACCACCCCTGCCTGCCCCCAACTCTCCACACTGTGGCTTTCATTTAACTCCTTTAATCAAATGTAGGACTTAGAAAATGTTTCTGTTCTTTAGAATGCTTCAGTTAACTCCAGGTTTCTGTTTAACTTTGATTCAAGGAGACAAGACCCCCTCCATGGAAAAACACCTAAACTTTTATCTCTCATCCTGGCAACCTGCAAGTAAATACTTTGTGTATGACGCTGCTGGTCTGCCCACAGACACCTCATCTCTCCTAGATACATTACCCCACTACAGAACCAACTCACAGGGTCATCCAGCAAGTGATTGGACAAGTGATTTTGTGGAAACTGATATACAATTAAGGTGCAGAATATGGCATCACAGATGCGCTGTGAACCAGTGACCACCAGCAAGTCATTTTGCAGGGTATTTTTGTCTATGTGGGGAGGCATTTAAGATCTACTCTCTGAGCATTTATTAGTGTGTATGGGGTGTGGGGGGGTGTGGGGGGTGTTAGGTATTGAGTCCAAAGCCTCATACATGAAGCAAGTGCTCTACCATGGAGCCACGTGCTCTGCCTCTCTGAAGGATGGGTGCATGCCGAGGTACTGACAGACATGGTCACTATGATGCATGCCAGCAGGTCTACAGAGCTCATCCACCTGCCCAACTAGAGCTCTTGGTCTCCGATAACACCTTCCCATTTTTCTGCCTCTTCACAACCAGACACCCACCCTGCACTCCAGCCTTAATTTGATTACTAGAAGTCAGGCAGTGTTTGTCCTTCTTTGGCCTACTTGTTTCATCTGTGGTGCTCTCCCCCGGGTTCCTCCATGTTGGCAAGACAGCAGGGGGAGGGGAGGAGTGCAGAGCAGGGGGGATGGGGCTCCTTCTCTTCCAGGGCTCAGTGCTGTGTTGTCTGCTCATCACTTTCTCCTCACCATCGTCCGTGACCACTTAGGTGGGTTCCATGTCTCGGCTGCAGTGAACAGTGTTGAAGTGAGCCTGGGGTGCAGGGTCACTCCATAAACTGAGGTCAGTTGCCTTACACATTTCTGGGTCAAAGTGGTTCTACTCTGAATGCTGTGAAGAACCTCCACACTGTCTCCTGGTGGCTGACTTGGCTTCCAGTTACATCCTCAGCGACACCTGTCCCCTCTTCTTTGGAAGCCACCCTAACAGGTGTGAGGTGGTATCTCATTGTCTTCGCCCTTCTTTGGAAAATGTCTGCTTTGCTCTTTGGTCCATTTTTAAAATTAGGGAAGTTGGGTTTTGCTGTTGAGTTGTGTGAGTGGTGGCAGCTGTGTGGGTCATCTTTCTCATGCACAAGAGGCAGGTGCTTTCTTAGCTGTCCTATCAGCATGGAGGTGTTGGCTTCTACGCAGCTTACTTATTGTGCTAGTTTTTTTTGTCACCGTGGCCATGATAAAACAACCGAAGGGAGGAAAGATTTGTTTTGGCTCATGGTTTCAGAAGTCTCGGTCCATGTTCAGCTGGCTCTATTGCTTTGGGGCCTGTGGTGAGGAAGAATATCTTTGCCAAAGGGTGTGGCAAAGAAAGGCTTCTCACTTCATGGTGTATGAAAAACTGAGAGGGGCCAGCGGTCAAGGATAAGATACCCTCCAAAGGTAGGTCCCCAGTGACTGCCATCCTGTAGCTGGGTCCTGCCTTCTCACAGCCCATTCACAAATGAATTCATCTGTTGATGAAGCCTGTGCCCTCATGATCCAGTCACTTCTCAGTAGCACCACCGGCTAGAGACAAAGCCTTCAACACATTTCAGTTTCAAACTGCAACACCTGCTTCCCTCTGAAGGATGCTGTAGGGCCCGGGGCAGTGGGTCTCAGTCCCACCACAGCTCAGGCAGCTGGGGACACTGTGCCCCAGCTCGATCCTCGCCTGGATTCCAGGGGGAAAAAACAAAACCCTGTCTAGCCTTCATGCTGCCTGGCCTCCATGTGAGCCCAAAGACTTGTACCTAATGTCCTCCTTCCCATTGGCAGATGACCCATCCCTCCTGTCGCCAAGAGGAAGTCACTGTCTTCTAGCTGTTTGTGGTGACACAATACCCATAACATAAAGCACACCACTGTAACCACTGCCCAGTGTATCACCACCACCTGCCTCTAGAATTTCCCATCTTCCAAAACTGGAACTCTGTCCCCATGAAACACCTCCTCCACAGCCTCTTACCACCTGTGCACTGTCTGGGAGAAGTGTGTTTTCAAGTCCTTCACGCAATTCGGAATCATTTTATCTTGTCATTGGATCTGAGTTCTATGTTCTGGGTATCATCAGACTCTAGACAAAATACCTGACAAAAGCGACTTAAGGAGGGTTTATTTTGGCTCACAGTTTGAGGTTAGATTCCATCATGGCAGAGGAGACATGGTGGCAGGAGCTTGAGGCAGCTGGTTATATTTTGCCCATAATCAGGAGAGAGAGAGAGAGAGAGAGAGAGAGAGAGAGAGAGAGAGAGAGAGAGAGAGGAATGCTGGCGCTCAGCTCTCTTCCTTTTTAATTAGTCTGGGACTCCAGCCCATGAGATGATGCTGCCTAGGCATTGGTCTTCCCACCTCCATTACACTTCTCTAGAAATGTTGTCATACGCATGCCCAGAGGTGTGTCTCCTTGGTGATTCCAAATCCTGTCAAGTTGATGAAGATTAACCATTGCGGTTACTTATCAGACATGTTATTTGCGAGTATTTTCTCATTTAGTGGCCATCGTTTATTCTGCTGATTGTCTTTTGATGCAAAAATTTTAGAACATTTCAAGAAGCCCTGTTTGCCCTCTGTGCTGTCCCAGGTGTCACTGCCGAATCAACGTGAAGTTGTGGTCATCTACTAGTTTTACAGTTGATTTCTACATTTGGGTCTTTATCTAGTTTGTGTTGATTTTGTTGTCCTTCTTTCTTGGCTGGCTGCGTGTCTACTTCCACCTTCCTTTATTTGTGCTTTCTTTGCATCTTGCCAGAGTCCCCTGACCACTTCCTCACAGGCCTCGGATGTTTGCAGGTCCCTTGCTGCCTTGCTGGCAGAAACTTCCTAGTACATGAGAAGATCTACTTTGACAAGTTCAAATGTGATGTTAGAGAGGAAATTGAGGAGCGGATGAATGTGGCT
>PVHP010036887.1:0-17647 GCA_004024765.1 Zapus hudsonius
TATCTATCTATATGTATCTAGATAGATAGATAGATATACAGATATAAATATAGATATAGATAGATAGATGATACATATATATAGATATATAGATATACAGATATATAGATATATAGATATGAATACAGTGCCAAATTGGGACTGATGGTGAATCCAGCCTTGTGGAATGAGCAGCTTCTGGCTTCCTAGATGTTTACTCAAGCAGGCAGACCACTATTGTTGGACTGTCCAGCTCTTGTGCCATAGCCAGTCCAAAATATCTCCTTTATAATACAAATTCACTCTATTAGTGCTGTTCCTCTAGGAAATATTAACTAGTAAGCAGACCACCTGCTTTCTAAAGCCTGTCCACTTCCTGCATTTGTTGATACTATGATGTTGTTACAAAGCCCAGAACTTTGCACATGCATGTCCATGGCTGCTTTAAGCAGCACCAATAAAATGGAGTGGGTGTGGCCGAGACTTTAGGGCACATGTTATATAAAACATCAGCACACTGTATTTTTCTAAAACATGTTTGCTAGCCCATATATATGAGAGAAACAGATGAAAAAAAGTCCAGAAAGTAGCCTATCCCATAAAGAATTGTGGGGAAAAAGGCTGTGGCTATGGCTCACTGGTTTAAAAAAAAAAAAACAGGTAATAGGAATATTGTCAGAAATGCTTTTTTATGAATTTTAGTTTCAGTTCATGATCATTACTTGTGATTTGATTTTTAGTAGCTCGAGCAAATAATTCTCAAAAATATTTCAAACTTTTCATCATGTATTTAAAGACGAAGTACTAAGGAATAAACCATTCTTCTCCATGTGAAAAAAAAAATAAATACATAAAAGAATGCTTTCTTTGCAAGCACAAGGGCCTGAGAGGGCCTGAGAGGGCCTGAGAGGGCCTGAGGTTGCCAGAGTTCAATTCTCCAAGTGCACACATAAACAGCTGAGTGTGACCAGGAAGGCCTGCATCTTCAGTCCCTGTGGTGCAGAGAAGGAAGAAACAGAGACATTCACAGGCAGATAAATAAACAACGACAAACAAACAAGCAACAATAAGAACCAGAGAAAACAGTAGCTCTCTGTTGAGTTTGAAAGTCTATAGTGAGGAAAGAGCTAGATGAAATAGATGAATGAGCAAAAAAGAATAGACCACAGATGTTCTAGGCTTCTGCATGTGTGGCCATGTGCACGTCTGTACACACACATGCATCCACTACACAAGTATTAAAACTCATACCATACCACTCACACACATCACTCAAAAAATTCCAGGAATGGCACTTTTAAGTAGGTGACATTTAGTCAAAGTATACAGAATGAGAAATCAGCCTCATGGAGATGGGAGGAACATCCTGGCCTAAGTGAGACTGTGAGCAAAGGCTGGTGGCTGGGGAATCCTTGGTAGGTCTGAAGTTCTCAAGCAGGACAATGGTAACTGTAGGCATTTTATAGTTTTGAACCTGTAGGCATGACCAGTTGTGGGGAGGATGGGGCCAGAGAGAACGATGTTGCAAATTGTAATGGCTGTTTTTTCAATCATCTGCCACCTATGTATCATACAAACCTCTGGTGCAAAGAAAACATTACATTTAAAAAAAATACACATGCACAGATTTTAAGCCAATCATCAAATGCCTTTTGGGTTTTGATTATGAATGCTGTAAATGCATACAGTGAGGCTCTTAATGGTAAGGTGGACCCTCTCCATCCATTGCAGTAAAGCTGGTGTGAACACCGTGACTTGTGAGGAAATGCCAATTAAATCTGCATTTATGCTGATTTTGCAGTGAGTCCAAAGCAGTTTTATTTTTTATTATTTTGAATGACAGAGCTGGCAGAGTGCTAACAAATTCAATGTACCAAGCACCACATGAAGCCCAGAGAGTATTTCTAGAAAATGATGATGGTTTTCTAAACTAGTCAAAAAGGGGAGGGTTATTTTAGCCCTAATGCACTCCACTATATCAAGTTGTTTGCTTGAATTATTTATGTGTGTATTGCAATTTTTAAACTGTGAGCATCAGAGACACTTTAGCCACTGAGAACTTAAGGACTTTGTAGGTTATTCAAGGAGAATGTTAACTAGGGCAAGCTGCAGAGGCTGGAGAAATATGTCCAATCTTCCTCACAAGTCACAGGGAACAGGCTGTCACACAGGCCTGCTTACATAGATGTCTTTGGCTACTTTTTAACTGAATGAATGGTGGCATTTGTTATCTTTATACAGCTCCTCTTTTTTCATATCTTTAACCATGATAAACATAAGTTCATATTGAATACATTATTATAGAATTTTAGTGTTGTGATGCACATAAAGAATGTATAAGAGCCAAAGAAAGGGTAGGACTGCATACAATGTAAACTTTCAGACACTAAATGGCCTTGATATTCATGACTTCACAGTGCCTGACAATACCTACACATTATGGGAAAAAGGAATAATGATCCTTAAAAATAAAGAAAGAAAAACAGAGACTAATTGAGAGGGGGAAAAGATATAGGAAGGGTGGAGAGGGGATCATAATGGTTTATGGTCTATGATTATGGAAGCTATCAATAAAAATTTTTTAAAAGAATAAATTCACACTAAACATTTAAAGAATTATGTCTGTTTCTGTTATGTTTTCTTTTTACTCCAGAGTGCCCTAATAGAATAAAGTGTGCAAATTTGACCCTACATTTTCTGCTATGTACAAACACCTTGCTGATCCTAGCAGTGGAGAAGACGTACATACCATGCAACTTAAAATCCACAAGGAGCTATTCCATTGCCTCATGAATATCTTTGAGTGCTTGATAAAATATTATTTCCCAGACCTCATGCCAAAACTCAGGGAATCAGTATTATAAGGGAGGTTTTAGAATACTCTCTGTTTTAAAGATAACCTGTTCATACTAATTATTTTTGAATCTTAGTTGATCAGCTAGCATTAAAAAAAAGAATACAATATGAGATAGAGCCCTATTTTGATATATTCGTGTATAGTATGCAGGAGAAACTCCCACATAAGAAGAGAATTCCATCAACACAGATGAATATGTTATTTCTTACAAATGTAATTGAATTTATATACTGGTTCTCAATAAAGAATGCTTCTCAGATGTAGAAAAAAAAGAAAGCACCCCTCCCCCTCCTGAATGCTTCTCACTTCCAAAGTTTGAGAATATATTTAGGGAAAAAAGGAAAATTTCAATAATTAGAAATGATATGAGTGAAGTTACAGGGTGCAGACTGTTGGTTAACTCAATGTTGAAGACTGTTGGGGAACCTGAGGAAGAAAACATTAGTATTCAGGCAAGATTCTTTGAGAATTTGCAGCTTAGAAATCAAGTTTCTCTGTACATACAGATGTCATGAGATTTGATAGATTGCTGATTTGAGAAAAAGGATCATATATAAATGACAAAATACAGTGGATATCAAAAGAGTAGTTGTTGCAGTCAGGTTTCTAGTTGCTGCGCAGAACAAACCCAATCAAAATCGGCTTGTGGAGGAATGAGTTTATCAGGCTTATGGTCTCAAGGGGAGACTCCATCCTGGCAGGGAAAATGATGGCCTGAGCAGAGGGGTGGACATCACCTCTGCCACAGCACTGCAAACAGCAGCAGGAAGGTATGCCAAATACTGGCAAGGTGAAGCTGGCTATAACCCCCGAAAAGGTGTCAGCAAATCAAAGTCTTCTAACATGGGAAAAGTTAAAACAGTGAGGGACCAAGAACATGCAGTCCGGATCTTCTTGCAAACTAGTTAGGCCTCTTTGAATTCAGGACAAATATATACAGAAGAGGCAAAACTTCAATCATATCCTACGGAGAAAAAAAAGTAAAATAGACATCATGATATAATAGCCATAAAATAGTAATGGTAGAAAATACAAGGCAATGCAGAGACGTCATAATTCACTCACTGCATTACAGCAGGAGACCATGCACACCACCTCCTTGGTTACCTGCCATCTGCATTATAATGTGGTCTCCATTGCCCAGGCCTGTTTATTAAACACCTATAGAAGCACACAAATTTATCTGTGATTAAGCCATAATTTGAACTTCCGATATCTGACTTATGAGGCTTATTACTTTTTGTTTTAATTTGCAGCCACACCCCAGGAGAATGACTGTTGTAATGACAGGTGGCATCCCATTTTAGAGGACGAAGAGTTGACAGCCTCTTCTCAGAGCAGCCCACACGCAACAAAGTACAAGCTTCCCTTTCGTCCACAACTGGAAATTCAAACCAAGAAAGCCCCTGCTCTCCTGACTGTAGAACTCCTTTGTTTATCTCTCACTCATTTTCCTTTTTCCTCAGTTTTTTTCTTCTATTTAGCAGTGAATTTGATCTTTAAGTTTTAACTTTCATTTTTTTAAATTTTTTTAATTGTATAAAGTTAGAGATTTAATTATAACATTTTCATGTAAGCATGAAAAAGGCTCTCTTCAGGGCTGGAGAGATGGCTTACCAGTTAAGGTGTTTGCCTGCAAAGCAGAAGGAGTGAAATTGGATTCCTTAGTACTCACGTGAAGGCAGGCACACAAGGTGGCACATGGGTCTAGAATTCGTATGTAGTGGCTGGAGGCTCTGGCACACCATTCTTTCTCTACCGACCTAGTTCTCTCTCTCACTCTCTCTCAGACAAATAAATAAATAAAAATAAATAAATATATAAATATTTTTAAATGTTCTCTTCAAATTCACCCTTTCTTTTACCCCTTCCCTCCTTACACCACTCTTTCCTCTTCCAGCTAATTCTCTTTCTACCATCATGTCTTTCCAGCCCCATTAGGTTCAACATGTGAGTAAAAACATGTCATAAAACATGTAATACCCATTTTTATGAGATTGGCTTGTTATAACTATCATGATAATCTTCAGTTCCATCCATTTTCCTGAAAATGACCTCATTTCATTCTTCTGTATGAATGAGTAAAGCTCTGTTTGTATATATATATATATATATATATATATATATATATATATATATATATATATGTACCAAGTGTTCTTTATACATTCATGACACTCTTTTAATAAAAGGAAAGCAGTTTCTTCCCCTTGCTGTCTGAGACCATTGGAGCTACATGGCCAAGAGTCCTGTTTTCTTTTTCTTACAATCCCCAGTGTACAAGCGATGTGCTTATCATCCTGTCTGGGTATGTGTGTGCAGACATCAACTTTAACATACACACTAACCGTTATCCTCTGCATTATTATAGACTTGGGTGATCAAGCTGAACACAACAAACATGTTATTTACATCTCCATTCCTTTGTAATGTTCTTGGCTCATGCATATGTAGAGTATGTATCATGTGGTGAGTGATATGATATTTGTGTGGTGTTTGCACAGGTGTGTAGAAGCCAGAGATCAAAGGTCTTCCTCCTTTTATTCCTCCACTGCCTTGTGACAGTCTCTCACTCCAGCTAGAGCTACTATATTCACATTTTTTTTTCTTTCAAGTCTGCAAGCTGCAGCAAATCTTCAGACTCTACACCCCCAGTGGACACACCTGGCTACTTAGGTGGGTGCTGGAGTACTGAACTCGGGTGGGCTCAGGCCCTCTCAGGTCCTCCTGCTGGCTCGCAAGTGGTCCTATCTGCTCAGCTGACTCTCCAGTCCCCACTCTCCAATTCTTTATTCTACTCCTTATTCATTATTTTGATATTCTGCATAGTCACCTCTGTCCCCTCTGTCACATGCAAGAAAATTCTCTCAGCAGCAGCAATAGCAAATACTAAACCCAACAGGTCTTCCTCTCTGAGTGTTGGAATTATCGCTAAGCAAATGGAGTCATACTTCTTCCTGAGGACTGTGACCGCATTGGCATTCTTCTCGGGATTATTTTTCGACCGGAATCCCACACTTATTATTAGTGCTATGAAAAGAGAGGAGCTCTTTATATTTCCCTACACTTAGGCTTTAAGGACAGACAGAAAGCAGTGGACATCTTTCAACCACGCTCCAAGTATAAAGCATGCCCAAGATAAAAGAGCTGTAACAAAGTAGAAGAAAGACTGTGCCACCAAAGTCCTCAAAGGAGCAAAAATAAATCATGTCAGGAATGTACCTGAGATGTGACAGTGACTTCAGGAGCTTCTTTTTTGCAATGATGAGACCTGTGGCTCTCTAATCACTTGTAATTATTTGATTGAAGATAATCAATAAATCAATAACAATAGCTCCTTTCTCTATCAATAACAAAGTGGCAGCCTTCAGGGGGACCCCTGCAGGTGCCCCTAGTTTCTTGGGAAAATATTCAGCTTAAGTGTAGGGTGTGTCACAGTTGGCAGACTATCCCTTCCAAATGCTTTGCCTCTCAGCTGCAAAAGTTCCACTAACAAAGCGGATGTTAGAAGAAGCTCCCAGGCACCCCTGGCTATGTCTATAGCTCATTATCTCCTCATTACAGGGAACCTGAAGGGAATGAGGGAAAAGCACTCAGAAGGAAGCATTCATGTTTTATTGATTGCCAACAGAGCTCAACTCTCTGAATTCTCACACTTTGGGATATTTTGTTAAGAAAATAAGCACAGTAGGCCCTGTTTACATGCCCCCTTCCTTCTGGTGCAATTGATTCCGGCACAGCACAAAACTGAGCAACTTCCCCAATTAGGTTCTCACGAGCCACCTCCACACGTGAGACTGAAAAAGCACATTGCTTATTGTCTGTGGAGTTGAAACACATCTCACTAATTCAACCCCCCTTCTTTTGATGAATGAGGAAGCTAAGGTCCAGAAAAAGTTAATTGGCTTGTCCATAGTCATGAAGCCAGTGAGTGACAGAATTGGTATGGAGCTTAAAGGAACTGAGGTCTCAATGCTCATTTACCATTAGCCTAACAATCCTCTCTGCCAGAGCTCCTTTTTCTGGAGGAGAAATAATAAGGTGGCATTTTTACATTTTCTCCTGTAAATAAAATGTTTAGTCAAGAGCCCATGTAAGTGTTCTATGGTGGTTGAGCTTGGGGCAATCTCAGATTGAGTGAACAGGTGGGAAACTGGGGAGCTGACAGTGCTGGGCTGTATCAGACAACAGCTGAGTAATGAAACAGGGAGGGTTCACTTCTGCACAGAGGCACCACTCAGTTGAGCCAGAAAAGTGGTCTTCAAGAAGAAGGAGTTGAGGTAGTCTCTGTAGCAGAGTCAAGAAAATGCCATTAGACAAAAGTTATCACCATGTAATATGGAGTCAAAAAGGATTACTATATAATGTTGGACAAAATATTAAATTTTGAGTCACAATGTATGTGGCTGTAAAATGAAGATAATAGTGATGTGAGGTACTTGGGGAAAATAGAATAGATCATATTAACAATGCTGTTTTATTTGATGATTATTGTTGTGTTCAGGAGTACTGAATGTATTCTTATAATTCTATATGTGTAAATCTGTCTTGTCTCCACGAAAAACTATGAAACCAGTACTATTATCTCTATTAGAATATAGACGATCTGAGACACGGAAAAGAAATCTTTGAACTGGAAAATTTGTGATTGGTTTCTTATATTTTTTAAATTGGCTACACAAACCATAATTCTCCTCCTATGTTGATCTATTGCAAAAGACTCTTTACTGAGCACATGGTAACCAATCAAACTTGTGACTTCTCTACTAATTTTTCTGTAATGATAATCATTACTAACAGTGATAAAATGAATTATTATAAAGATGAAAGAGGACAAGCAGAAATAAGAAAAGTCAAGAATGTATGATAATCACTAAAACACCTGGGGACTTGTCTGTTTTACAGACCTTGTAGAAAACATAACTAGTCTCCCATCCTTGTCCTCATGAACAACAGATTATGGTATATTCAAAGATAGCTTTCAAAGATAAACTACAAGATGTAAGAATCACTTCCCATGGGAAAAAATAAAAAAAAATCTCTGAGTAAGGAGGCCCTATTTTATGTCCATTTGTCTCTCATTTATAATGTGATCTCATGTCAGCTGTGGTATTCTCCCCGGGAACAATAAGATTATATGTTGCAGAAAGCATTTCTTCAAATATCCTTCAGTTAACATGATCCATGTGCATGGTCCAGCATCACATGTGTAACTAATTGATGCATAGCATGGGATCATAAGGATTTACGAGCATCAAAGAAACCACACTAGCTGGAACTTAAGAGATGACAGAGGGTTTTATGTGCATGGAGAAATGGTAAAACCACAGGTTTTTCTTATCTACACACATGGGTATCAATTGGCAGAGAAGTCAAAACTCACAGATTATATTTAAGAAGAACTCAGCTCATCAAAAGAACTGAAAACTGGCCAAAATGCCATCCTAGAATATGATATATGACAAACCAACTACTGTAACAAGACACATATGTGATCACCTCTCAGTAATTCATGGGCTTGCTATGTAAAATGTATTTTTTTCTGGAATTATGTGAATTTGTTTCATTCATGGGAAAGAGAAAAACTTTTCTCCAGAAAGACATTCAAAATTACATGAACACACAGAAATGAAAATAGCTTTTCTTTGTAATTATATTTGTTCTTTTAGTATTTATTGGCTTGTTGTTATGTTCTCTGCAAGTGGTTCTCAACTAAAGAAGATTTCTGGCAGAAGTCATTTCATAATTTTTGAGATTTTTTTATTCCTAAATGTTGAGAACTTAGAATATTGTTAAATACCATACAGTGTACACTTGGCTTTCTTTAGCCCACGAAGAATTATCTGACCACAAATATTGTCTCTTTCAGCTTCAGAATCCTTCTGTGAGGTGCTCTGCTATAGTCAGGGTAAGAGGCAGCAGTGGTGAGAAAGGCAGATATATTTTGGCAAAATATAATTCTTGTTTTTTTGTGTCAGAGAGACTTTTTGCATGATAAATGATTAATGAATTTGGTAACCATTATGTCTATAAGAAATTAAATCCCAATTAGCTAAGTGGGTTGCTTACCCACCTAATCCACCATGGAGGATCTGTGTGAAAATGAAGTTCTAGATCAAGTTATTCCTAAATATAACTAGAACTGTATCATGAGCCAATTTCCATTGAGATGTTACTGAAAAATCTATGCAATGTCCTATCAGTGAGATCTATCCTAACCCCAATAAACAATCCAATCTTTGGTAAGCAAATGAAACAGCTAGTCTGGCAGCAATAGTCATTGGTTAATTGAAACTTGCCTATAATGAAAAACTAACCATGACTTTTAGTACGGTACACTGTACTGCTCAGGTAGATTTTGTCTGTTTTGTATTGATCTAGTTTGCAAGGCATTGTTTTTTTTACAAGGATTTTGTAATATATAATGTACTTAAGTTCATCAGGGTAATATTGAATTGCATTCCAAAACTGTAAAGAAAAATAAATGTTTACCTATAAGATAAAATTTGAAAGCATAGAAAAGCATAAAAGAATACACCAGAAAAAACTTGGGACAACACCATGGAGTGACTAACTGTGTAAAAGATGTGTAAAATGCTATATATAAATACTAGGTATATAGAAATAAAGCACTGATACATCAATTTATAGAATGTATATGTACATATGGGTTTATTTACACATAAAATACAATCAGTCTGTGAAAAATTGCTGTTTTCATGGAATATATATTATGAAAAACAGATGTCATGTTAAGTACAATGTATCTAGATCATTCTTTATATGGGTATACTATAAATCATTTAATCCTAATCATCTTCTTGAATTTTTCCATTCACTTTGTTCATTATTATGTATTAAGTTGCAATAAGTATATATGTATATATATCAAAAAGAACAAACCTATGGATACCTATTTAAAACTACCCATCATAAAATTTAACTTCATTTCTTCTTTAATTATATGTATTCTTTTTCTCTTTCAGAGAACCTCATACTGCATATCACCATTTAGCCAAAATGAAAATGATCATAAGTTACAGTTGAGAAATACTGAAGTCTATAACTATATTTTGATGTAAATACAAAGATATAGGCATGCATTTGATTTAACAGGTAGATGATACTTGGCATAATTTTAGACATTTCTTTTCATGAGCTGCAACTAACACTCCTATCTTTGTGTGATATAGTAACTAAAATAGCATATAAATAAAGCAAATTTTCTATTACTCTGTCAAACTAAAATAAATAAAATCTGTTAAGCAATGGAGAATAAATAGCTAAAAGTCTTTTTTCAAGTGGTGGGGATTTTTGGTCTCTGGCACCTGTGATCCTGAAACAGTAGGCAAGGGAAGTTCACACAGAAAACATTCACAATATACCAGAAGGGACAATATTATTCTATATCTGAATTGTGTTCAACTGAAGAAAAATAAGAAATGAGATACATTATGTAAAATAATTATGATGATTTGCAACCTATTTGTTCTGAATGGTACAATAACATAGTAATCCCAAGTAATGACCAGATACTATTACTTTGATCAAATGGAAAGGCCAAAATAATAATAAACTTGGAATATTTAGAATAATTTTATGAGAAACATGTAAGGTATTATCTAGGAAGGAAGTTTCTGTCATTCTACGTCAGAAAAAAATTCCATGCGTAGATATTAAATTAACATCTGGAAATGAAGGATGAAAATTCATCAGGTTCAAGGCCAAGGTCAGGGTTCAAAAAGCAAGACTGATCTACAGCGACTTGGTGTCAGAGTAAAAGAATTTAATGAGATTCACAGGATGAAATGCCAGGATGAGGTCAGTCACAGTTACATGTCCATATCCAAGATTATTGATTTTCAAAGAGGAAAGAAATCATCGTTAGATTCTTTAAAACATTTTAATTGCCCTTTTAAAATGTAGTATAACAGAGCTTTCAAGAATAGTATTAAAATTTAATATATTATCTCTCAATATTTTCAGAAAACAATACTTATGACAGCATGTGTTTACCTTCAACCTGGTTTTCTACCCAGTTGAAGTCAAGCATGCATTTAAATGCAACTCAATTCACTCTTACATGTGTGTGGTGTGCGATCATCCAAGTGAAAATCAACTGTTTCCCCTTTGCCAGTCACTGATCCCATTCCTCTAGGTTTTGGATAAGAAAGAGAAAGAATAAAGTACAGTATGAGAAACCTTATTCATGTACGCTATAGGGTGGCAGCCAAAATTTGTTAACAGAACACTATAAAATCATATACCTAAGAAATATAAAATTTCAATGTCCCAAAGACATATAAGAAATGAATATCTTTTAAAGAAAAGAATAATTTTTGTTTCAGAAAATTCTACTAACCTATAGTTCTTTCCCAAAAAGAATCAGGCCCCATGCCCAGGAGACTGAATTCTGGTTTGGCACAGCAAGAGGTCCAGGAATCCCATTCTCTACCTAGTGATAGAAGGAGCTTTTCCATAGGTGTTGTAGGCCAAGAATAGAAGAGCACTCAATTGCCTTTAAGCTGGCAATTAAGTTCAAGGTTCCCTAATGGAAAAGGTAAATTGAAAAGTCTCGAAACTCTGTCCAGTGACCTACTCATAATGCCAGGGTGTTAGTCTGAGAGAATTGGTCATTTGTTGTTATCACTCCAACAGCACAACAGTTTCTTTGTTACTTTCCCTTAGGTGAAAAGGTGCCCAAATAGGACAGAGAGCCCTGCGGATGTCATAAAAGGAACTGAATTTATTGGGAACAAAATGAAGAGGAATCCATGCCTGCAGGGACCCAAAGTGACTATTTTGGTAAGAAGTGACTCAAAGACAGTTGCCAACATATGAGACGAATAAGCTGAGCATGAACAGATGTTGGCCAGAGAATAAAGGGAAGGATATCACATCTGGGGGCAGAATAAACCTCATAGAACTTCTGCAAAACTCTTCCCTGAAAAGAGATCCATGTTTTAAATTTTATTGAAATTTATGTTCCATGGAATTGACCAAAATATAGTGAAATCAGGGGGTGATTTAGCCATCAGTACAGCGTGTTATGAAGAGATAAACTACTAAGCAGATAGATTAAGATAGAGTGGGGCAAAGAGAGCCCTATAGACTACTGCTCTCCCAGAGTGATGGGATGCATGCCCACTCCTATGGATTCTCAAGAGGAATATTAGATGCTTCAAACTCAGGAAAAATATGATATGTAATTCATTCTTACCAGAACAAGTAAACAGGGGCTGAGCAGTTGGCTCAGTGGTTAAAGGTGCTTGTTTGCAAAGCCTGCCAGCCCAGGTAAAAATTTCCAGCCACTTACAAAAAAAGTTAACAACCCTGAAGCAATCACAAAGTAAACCATGAGGTCCCAAAACAAGACAGGATTCTATCAAAGCTCTTGAATGCCCAACCCAGGACTGAGGTAAGACCCTGTTGCTGAAGAAACGACAGAAAGCCATCTATCAGCACCCAGAGACCCTAGCAGAATAGTAACCAGCCACCAGATGGTAGTCAGTGCAGTGCTGGAAGGTAAAGCTAATCAACAACAGCTGGAGTAAACAGAGACCATTGACATGAAACGCAGTCTGCCACCATAAGTAGGCTGACCACACTTCCTACTAGGAAAGAACAGCAAACCTTCTTGAAAGGAACACTTGAGCAATGGAGACACCAAAGCCTGGGGGCAGATAATCAATAGCTTTTAATTTGGCCAAGTAATCCACTCAGTGACAGGGAGCCCTTAACTGGAACTGGGGACTCAGGGTGAAATTTACTGGGAAACAAAATTTTGGGCCCCCAAAGTTCACTTTACAAGTGACTTACAAAGAGGCTACTCACAATAGAATCTAGCCAATTCAGAAATGTGTATCTCAGGTAACCTATACTGATCTCACACTCTGATGGAGATTCTGTTTGTATTTTTCAGAAGGCAGCGAGAGAGCTGTGGTCTTTCCAACCCTACCAAGGAGCCACAGGCCGATAGCTAACATCCTGGCAAGAGATGAGCCACAACAGTTCTTCAATGAAGGATCCATATAGAACCCTGCAGAGAGTGGTGGGATAAGCAAGAGACCTATCACCACAGTTAATCAGTCAGCACAGGATAAGCCAGACAGACAGACACCAACAATTTCAACACAACCTAAAGTAGAAGTACAGAGACCCTCCCCAAAACATCAGCAATAAAGCAGCCTTAATACTCACCCACCATGACTCAGGGAACTGAGCAGAAGAGGGGGCGGAACAATTGTAAGAGCCATGGTGGAGGAGAATATCAAGAGACATTGATCCCCTCAGTAACAACGTACAAAGGGGGTGGAACCGGGTTGACTCCTAAGCTATACAAAACCTCCTACCCCATGGACTGATCCAGACTGTCCATTGAGGAGGATATCCAGCTGATTGGGGACAAGAAAGAGGAAATTGGGGAACTGGGGATACCAACTCATTATTTGCTCATTCAATGTATCTAATTATGGATAATAAAAAATAAAAAATAAAGAATTTCTATATTTATTATATTGCTGGAATGTCCAACTTTTACCATAAAATCATAAGATATTCAAAGAAACAGAGAAGTGAGCCCCATATACTGAGAATTAAAGAATATACTCCTGGTCATATATCTAATGGATTCTATATCCTTCCACAGAGATGCCTATATGTACATGTTTTTTGCTACACTATTCATGATAACAAGAAATTAGAACCAGCCTAGATGATCAGCCTCAGATGAACATATAATAAAAATATTCTACATAAATACAAAGGTGTTTTATTCAGCTATAAAGAAAAATAGTGAAATTTGCAAAAAATATAGATTGACCTGGAAATTATAATGAGTCAAATAACCCACTCTCTGAAAGACAAATGTTGAATGTTCTCTTACAGTTGTACCCTGATTCTGTATGAATGTAAGTAAACAATGTGAAACTGGAAGTAGGGGAAACAGAGGTACTGTGGAAGCAGAAGGAGGGGGAAGGTAATAGACACACCTGACAAGGAGGCAGAAGGTTAGCTACTGGGTCTGGGAAGGTACAATGGAGACAGGGAATGAAGGAGAAGGACAAGGAGGAATAACAAAATCAAAGTATGTTTGAAAATGCAATTATAGAGCTGGAGAGTTGGCTCAGCTGTCAAATGTATTTTTATTGGCTTGTAATGCCTGATGGCCTGGGTATGATTCCACAGTGCCCATGTAAACCAGATATTCATAGGTCATATGTCAGGAGTTAATTTGCTGTGGCACAAGGCCCTGGCATGCCCATATTCACACTCTGTCTCTGTCTCACTCTCTGTCTCTCTCTCTCTCTCTCTCAAATAAATAAAAATATTTGAAAAAAAGGGAATTCCATAAGGAAACCAATACTTCGTATGCCAATACAAAATGAAAAGAATAGCAACTCCTTCTAAGGCTACCTAGTTATTAGACTTATACAAAATGTCAATAGTCAGCATGTTCAAGAACCGAAAGAAATTGATTCATAAGGGAAGAAAAAAAAGATATAAAACATTATTTCACATAATGAGTAACTAATAATGATGGTGACGATGATAAAATAATAATAATGATGAATCAAATAGCTATTCTGGGATTAAAACCAAAATAAATGAAAAAAAGAAAAAAAATACTTTAGGAATACAAAATTAGATTAAATTGGTAGAAAAAAAAAAAAGAATAACCAAGACCAAAGAGAAGAAATAAGATAGTAATGTTGACCCTCATTATGTTTATATTTTACTGAAGATTCTAGAATAAAAAAATAGTAAGGAAAATATATGAAAGGTATCCAAGTCCAAAAGAAAGAGGTAAAATTATTGTAATGTGCAGATGATTTGATTCTCTATGTAAAATCCTCTAAGCAATTTGTACATATACCAAACACATGTAGGGTAATGTTCTGTGTCGGAGGTAATAAAGTTCAACAAAGTAGTATGATATGAGATAAATTGGCAAAATACTTATACTTCTATAAATTATCAATCATCAATCCAAAATGAAATGATGGAAAGAATTTTATTTTATTATTTTATTATTTTAATTTTTTTATTTTTGTTTTTATTTGCTTGTTTTTTTTAAATTTATTGTCCATAATGAGTTACAACATTTAGTGGGCAAACAATGAGTTGTTATCGCCAATTCCCCGCTGCCCTCCCCTCCCCCCTCCACTGGAAAGAATTTTATTTTAAAAGCACCAAAGTAACAAAATATTTATAAACGGAACAAAATTAAATTCAGTAAAATGTATAATCTGGAAACTCCAAAAGATTTTTTTAAAAAATTAATTCTTATATGAATGGAAAGATGTTTCATGTTCAAGGATCAGAAGAAAATATTAAAATGGAAATACTCCTAAGTTAAATTTTTATATTTGAAATCCCTATAAATCTGATCTTGCTGTTTTGCAGACATTGACACGCTGGCATTTAATTCATACTATAATTTAAATGAGAGAATAATCAAAACAATTTTTACAACAATCTATTTGCAGTTTACACAGTTTTCAATTCATAACATTGCTACAAAGCTATAATCATCAAAGAGTATTGAAATGTTAAAATGCATGCAGGCAATGAGATAAAATTGGGACTAGAGGTGAATTCCCACCTTTATCTTGTGCTAGTTTTTGTGAGTATCCATTGGGAACTCATTGGGAACAACCAACTCTCAGCCAATGGTACTCATGCAATTGGATAGTCTCATGTTAAAAATAAAGTTGGACTCTCTTTTCAGTATAGAGAAAATTAACTCAAAATGGCCGGCAGGTCTTAATTTAATGACTACAACTATAAATCTCTTAGAAGAAAACATAGAAGTTAATTATTTTTTTGATCTTGGGCTAGGTAAAGCCTTCTAACATATAATGCCAGAAACACAAAACATGAAGGAAAAAAAGTGCAATAAATTGACTTCACTAAAACATTGTGTTTTTTTCCCCCCAAAGTTATCAACAACAACAAAAACAAAAAAAGAGAGGCAAAATCTTAAGGAATACTAAAGGATAAAACTCTTTGTAAATAGTATATCTGATAAAATGAAACAATGACTTTGAATGTGGAACACATAAAGTACTTTAGAACTCAACAGTAACAAAGGTAAGAAGTAAACAGCCGGGAAATATTCTAATATAAGCACCCCTCTTAAAAGGGCTTGCAAGTGACCAATGAGCTGATGCGATCAAGTTCCATTTGCTGGCATCATTAGCCATCACAAAATGCAACTCGAAATCACAGTGAGACATAACTCACACACATCAAGTGCCTATAATCAAAAATAAAGACACTCTCCATTGGTGGCAATGATGTGGAAAAATTTGAAGTTTAATCCATTTCTGTAGAAATATCAAATGCTACAGTGGCTTTGGGAAAGCCATCTGGCAGTTTCTCAGAAGTTTACACACAGATTTACTAGTTACCCTAGTAGTTCCTCTCCTATCTATACACCTATAAATGAGCGTATATGCCCTTAGAAAAATATATCCATGAATATTTACACCACCTTTCATATGCACCCCAAAGTGGAAAGTCTCCAAATGCCCTTAAGCTGATGAATGCATTAAAAAATTTGGAATAACCATATAAACTGTCATTTGATGACTAAATTTCACAAACTGATACATGATACAACATAGACCATCTTTGGAACCATTATGCTACAAGAACACACACACTCAGTTCCACATATAATAATTGATTTTAATTAAAGATTTCACATTAGGCAAACCTATAGAAACAAAAAGTAGATTAGTGTTTTCAGAAAGCTGGAAAAATAAAATGACAGAGAATGGGTATTATGTGCTATGTGAATTAGATCTCATAAAATGGTGTATATTTTAAAATAATATTTTATATTGTAATTATTTATATAAAGTATTATATGACATTTCAGTCAAAGCTCACTCAACAATAAACATAAATATGAGAAATCTTTGATCACTTAATTTTAAAACCATGCCTTATATGGATTAAAGTTTAACCTTACATTTGCCTTCTAATGCTTGTGTTATTTTTCCTATGTTACACTCAATTTGAATCAAAGAGTTTCTCCTCCAAGTAAACACTAAAAGTATTAAATTAGACGCTGGACAAAGGATGCTATGACATTAATAAGAAATAAGTGAAATTTTTACAGTTAATGGAAAGGATGTAATGAAATTAATTCTATAGTTAATAGGAATCATTTCTTTACAGAGCAAGTAATTCCTCCAGCCTACAGAAAATGATACTAATGGATAGGTTGACAATATTCCAAGTAACTTTGAAGTTGTAATGATAGATTTCAAGCACAATTAAAAGAAACATTTGGAAATATCTATCTGACATATAAAGGCATATATTTATATAAAATATATATTGATATAGCTATATTTATATATATATATAGTTAGCTACACAGTTTTTCCAAATAAAAGATATCATTGTTTACTATTTCCTTCAGGCTAATATATGAGGAGGCAGTAGAGATACCATCTCTTTATCATGCAAATATATCCAACTGAGATCTAACAAACTCCCCATCTGTGTATGTACCCATGCAACTGTGTTGATGTGTCATCTTAGAGGATCAAATCACTCATCTCTCATATCTTAATTTTCCAAATATAATCACATATTAGAGAGTCTGTGTGTCCTCCAAGGTGGTTTTATCTCACCTGGTATGTAACAGACAGTAGACACCTGCTTAGTGCTCTGTGGAACATTACTTGATTCTTTGTGTGTTCCTCTCACCTCTAATCATTAGCATTTGATGAGATTATTCAAAGTGCAGATTTTATTCCTTACTTCCACATGTGATCCATTTAAATTTCAGGCAAT
>PVHP010036888.1:0-17615 GCA_004024765.1 Zapus hudsonius
TCTTGTGCCAGAACAACCGAAGAGTCTAAAATATTATAGTAGTTTTCCTCAAATCCTTTGAGGATGTTCAGATGTACATAAATCATCATTTTTTTCTCTTTGTCAGTAAAGAACAAGAAATGACCCTAATGCTCACTTCTCATTAGTCTTATCTTTAGGGAATTTTTGCACTGAAATTAAGACAATAGCATTAAAAGTCTTATATAAATTATCTCTTTATTGGAGGGTGATAATTGTAACAATGACTATCTCTTTGCACCATATTTAATGTTATGTAAAATGGCATATGTAAAATAACATTTATAAAGTGAATTATGTAATTTATGACACATGGTGATGTGCAGTAAATTAATTCATATTCTTTATTTTCCATGTCTTTTTCATCCATTTCCTATGTTGTGTTGCCAGTAATCTATAACAGGAAAAAAAGACTTTACAGATTTCTTCTCAAGCATTCCAGACTATCCATTTTATATAAAAACCTTATCCAATTGTGATCTATGTTTAAAGAATATTTTGTAGTCCTATGAGTGAAGGCAAATTAATAAAATTCCTCAAAATATATTTGTTTTACTTATTATTTTGTGATATTTAATAACCTTTTCATTCAACTTTATTTGAGCAAATGTTCCATAGCTCGTTTCAGTTTTTTTCTTGCCACATATTTTGACATAACAGTGTACTTGTCTCATAAAACATTTTCTATATTATTTACTTGATAAAGTTATTTTAAGGCTAATAAGATATTTTTAGTTAGAACATTTGTAGGTGGATTTGATGATAGGCACTGGAACATCTATGTAAATAACAAAGTACTTTAGAATTTTCCCCTACCAAGCAAATGTGGGAGAGAAGAGAGACTATGTTTGAAGAAGAAATAGTAGAAAGCTAACTTTTTTCAGGCAGTTGAGGACAAACTTCCAAAGATGCAAACAGTAGATGCTATTCTGTCCATCTTGGCACAACTGAAATTTGGGTTTGATTCTGTATCACCAAGATGGCTGCTAATGACAAGTCCAGCTAGAACTTCTTGCTTCTTCTCCTTGGGCCTCTCTGGGTCAGTCCTCTGAGTCTACAAATCAATCAGATCTTGCTCCTCCTGGGTCAGCCCCTCCCTTGAGTCTGAACCAATCAGGTCTCTGCTTATACACTGGAGCCTAATGAAGAGGGTCACCCTGGATGTTTGAACCACACAAAGGAGGTCACCCACGTGGCCCAGTCTCTCCTCTCGATTTTCTCTTCCATTTTCTTCCCTCCGACCTCCAACCTGGCCTGAGCATCTGGGGAGGGCACATATTCACTTGGGTTTTTTCCTTCTTGCCGTCTATCAGTGCTATTCTTCATGGTACCTTCTCACAGGTTATATGTAAGATTTATCTTTAATAAATCTTATTAGTAGTCCTTCACTACTTAATCCTCTCTGGTCTGTTATTTGAAGAAGCTTCTGTGTCTGATTTTCCCTGTGTGTGTGTGTGTGTGTGTGTGTGTGTGTGTGTGTGTGTGTGTGTATCTGCTCCAGTGATACCAAGCTCAGGTCATTTATAGGTTCTCAATGGGGGCTTAGCTAACCAGTCTTGATGTCAAGTTTTGTGGACGAACTAACTAACCACAATGCCAAGTTCAGATTTAATCCTTCTAGGAATCTAAATTTTAGGAAAGGGAAATTCATCCCTAAGGAGGGACTCAGGTTTAAGGAAAAATAAAGAGATAAGGAGAATCCAGATCCTTCTCTGACCTCTAGCAAAGAGATTCAAGGACATTCGTGTTTTTACTTGAAGGGGTCCAGTCACCCTAAATTGCCCCAACCCCCATCTTTGAAGAAGTAAACCTAACTTCAATTAGGGAAGTAAGGCAATGAACAATCTGGCATCTTGAAGCTGAGTGGAGTGATTGAGTTTGGGAGTTAAGAAACTTCTCCCTTGGGTCTGTCTAAGGAACCCTGAGAGTGCATTGGTAGAGTGTGGGAAGACAGGCCACGAAGAAAATGTTGGGAAGAAAGAATAAAAGGGAGGTGTTAGGAGAAAGTGGGCATAAAGTAAGTTGGGGGTCTTCATGGTTCTCATTGTTGTAGACTTTCAGGCCTTGGGGGGTGGTTGACCCAGGTAAATGGAATTAAATTACCACAGAACCATCTGAATTTGAGCTGATTGTAAACTGGAGGAAATCAAGTTCAGACAGCAGCTGAGCAAGCAAGGTCTACCATTTAGTTACTGTTACGAGAAATGCTAGGCATAATCTCTTTCACCATGAAGATGCAGAAATCCATTTCTAGAGCCGCTCACCAAATGGCTTGGTGGTGTCTGGCATGGTCTATACCTGTTCTTGTAGCTCTTGTAAAGCACATGGGCCTTTTCAGAATTGTCAATAACACATAACCTTGATAATGGCACAAATGTTTCTCAGAGTAAAACCTTCTTGGCTATACCTTTATGTTTTGTCCTTAAGACCAAGTAGGTAGCCAAAATTTAACCGTCTCTATATATTTTAAAATCAATTTCAGTTCTTCAGAAGAGACCTTTAGAAGCTCTGTGGTTCAGCATTTGTGCCATCTATTGGGGTGAGTCAGGGCTCTGCTGACCATGTGGCTTCTCTTGTAAGCATTCCTCTTATAGGTTTTCCCCTGATTTGCAGTCAAATCTCTAGGTCTCTGTGTCCTCCCTGAACAAGAGAATAGGTGGCTTACTAGAGTTTTAGGAAACACTAGGAGTATCCCATTATCTCCTGTGGCCTTCTTAAACTGGGAGCAGGAACCAAAATATTGGTTACCCATTTTAACAAGCCAAGAATATGTGCCAGAATTTGATATAATATTTAGGAAGCATCAATGTCCCAATCAGATTATTATCTATTATCAGTACTATGAGGTTTACATTTTACAGGAAGATGTTGGTGAGATGTGTAATAAGTAATAAACAAAATATGCATTTATTTAAAAAGTTATAAACATTTCAATAAAAGGGGGGCAACCTTGATGCCTCCTGTGCTATCCACATGGATTGATCCAGTGTGCTCAGCGAAAAGGATACCCAGTGGATTGGGGACAGGGAGCAGGGAAATTGGAATATAAGCACAATATTTGCTCAATCAATACATCTAATTTTGGACAATAAAGATAAAATTTTAAAAAATAAAAGTACATAATAGGATGAGCTGTTCGAGAAAATAGATCACCATCACCCTCAAGAAACAAACAGCACCAGGGTGGAAATCAAGTTTGTATCATGATGTCACCTGCCTGTGATCCCCAACCTCTGTGCCCCTCACCAACATGATCACCTTCAGATGAATTCTGTACAACACTTCTCTATGCTTCTCCAACTTGTCTCGGAAAGGTTTCCTTTTTTCTTCTTATTCTTCTGTTCTTGCTGCCTCTTAATGCTTGGTCTGATTGTTCTGATTTAAGCAACAACTAGAGTCCTATCAACATGCAGGGGCTGCTACATTCACAAAAGTCCTGGTGTCTGTAATATAAAGTGAAAATTTGTAATATGGGAAATATTTAAAGATGTTTGAATGATTTGGGGCAAACCAACTATGGCAAATATAGACTATTATTAGGAAATCTGATTAGCTTCTGAGCTATGTAATATTTTTCTTCATAGATTAACTTAATTGGTTTTCTTCATTGTATATATATTCATGGTTTATGTCATTGTGCTATATCAGGCTATTTTTATTTGAGTATATGTTGTACATTGAGCATATTTTTCTCTCATACCTCTCTAATCTTCACTTTATCCCCTACTGTGAGTCCTCTCTGTTTCTCTAGACAGTTTCATTTCCAATTTCTTTCTTTTTTTAAATTTTATTTTACATGTGGAGGTCAGAATAAAAAAAACTTAATCTTTCTGTACTCTAACTTTTAACACTGGGTCTCTTGTCACTGCAACCATGAGCTGCAGATTGCATTTGTTTTTTTAGTGGGTGCTGAGGTAGTGACCCAGGGTTGGGAAATTAAACCTGGTCCATCAGGCTTTGCAAGCAAGTGCCTTTATATCCTGATTCATCTCTTCAGTCTATTCACTTCTACCTTTATGGTATGTATACATACATGATTTGATATATTGATATTAAAATCTAGGAACCACTAAACATAAAATATTTGTGTTTCTGAGACTTAATTAATTTACTATGATTACCTGCAATTGCTTTTATTTTCCTAAAAATTACAGAATTTTGTTTTCCTTTATGGCTGAAAAATTGCAATATATATCACATTTTCTTTATCCATTCCTCTGCTGTTAAACATCTCGATTAGTTCCATCATCTAGATGTTGTGAATAGTGCTACAGTAAACATTTATGGGCAAGTATCTCCTTGACATGTTGACTTGGAGTCCTTTGAATGCACACTTGGGAGAGGTGTAGCTTAGCTACACAGTGGATCTATTTTTAGTCTTTGGTAGAACCTTCATACTTGTGTCCATAGTGACTGGATCAGGTTAAATTCTCACCAGCAGTGTATAAGGAGTCCCATTTGTTCACATACTTGCCAGCATTTGTTATTTATTTTGTTTTGTTTTATGACTGAATTCTTACTGGAGTGAAGTGGAGTTTGCATCTCTGATGGATACTAGGGTTTAATTCTTTCTTAAGTATTTGATGGCCATTCTGACCTGGGTAAGGTGGCATCTCATTGTGGTTTTGATTTGCATTTTCCCTGATGCTTAAGGGTGCTGAGCACTTTCTCAGGTGAGAAAAGGCCATTGTGTTTCCTCCTCTGTGAATTCTCTCTGCCCTACCTCGAAAAGCCAAAAAAAAAAAAAAAAAAAAAAAAAAAAAAGAAAGAAAGAACGAAAGAAAGAAAAAGAAAAGAAAATTCAAGTTAATTTGAAAAAAGAGAGCCTAATCTGAAAAATGCAGAAGAAGCTTCTTTGCTCAAAAACAATTGCCTAAAGAAATGGTTTCCACAAGGTCGTCACACAGAGCAAATGTAACTATGGTTGCAAGCTGGCAGCAGAGATTTGCAATGCCATTCATGTTGCACTGATTATTCAGGCTTGAAATATTTCTTGTGAGGATACCCTGAGGGCTTACACCAAGGTTCTAGAGTGCCCCTGTAACAGGCAATGTGTAGCATGATGGGATTTTCTTCAAGAAAACCCTTGAAAGGCTACTTTATGAAGATATGAAAGTGAAACCTAAGTTGCAATGGAACCCCAAAATATTGGAGACAGTAGGACTTTGGGACATTGTCTTAGGAAAGCAATAAGCATGGGGTGGTACCAACCCAAGAGAGAGGCAATGTGCTCTGTAGGCAGCAGAACTGCTCTGATGGGACTACCCAAATCCTTCCACTTATCATGAGTCTCAGATGTGCATGTCCATGTAACTGTGGTATTGTTATTTGTTCTACTAGGGTTCTGTCTTTAATTCCTTTTTTCCTTGTTCTATCCCCATATCTGACTTCCAGAATGGGGATGTATATATTCTATTGTACTTTAGAACTATGCAACTTGTTTTTGGTTTTATAGGAATTTAGAGTTAAGAGATTTCCTTGAGTTTCTGAAGAGACATTTCCTTGTTGGAAAGTGTGGGGATTATTAGACTCTGGGTTTATTTAGAAATAGTCTAAGTGCATTTTAGATTATGCACTGAAAATGACAGAGGGGCAGGGAGGAGTGGAGAGTTATGATTCAAAGTGAAGGATTTGGGTGCCAAGTTATGATGGTTACTCTTCTCGGTTAACTTGATAGGATTTAGAATCACCAGAGAAACAAACCTCTCATGTTTATGTGGGTGTTTCCAGGAAAGTTTAAGTGAAGAAGGAAAGCCCACTCTAAATATGGTTGGCCATTCCATGTACTTGGGTCCAGGCTATGTAGAATGGAAGGAGCAGCTTAGCCTCAGTGGTCTTCCCTCTCTCTCTCTGTTTCCTGGATGCAGGTGCGATATGATCAGATGCTTAAGCTCCTGATGCCATAATGGAACTGTGAGTCCAAACAAACCCTTCCTTTTTTAAGTTGCTTCTGTCAGGTCACAGCAATGGAAAAAGTACCTAATACACATGCCAACCGCAATAAATACTTTCATCAAACCATGACCTCCCATCGTAGTCAAAATAGGGTGCCAGACACTAGCAAAATAGATAAATCATTTTCCTTTGGAGAATCTAAAACAGTTTAAGGAATGCCAATTAGAAGAAAATAGGCAAATGAGACTATATAAATTAAAAAGCTTCTATAAAACTAAGAAAATAATAATCAGAATGAAGGCATGACCTATACTACATAAGAAAATATTTTTACAGGACTAATATTGGAAAAAAATAAGAAAACAACAAACTCAGTAGCAAAACAACCTGATTTAAAAAATGTACAAAATACCTAAATGGTGGTTTCTTTAAGGAAAATCTATGCATGGGTAATAGGCCTATGCAAACAAATGTTCAGTGTCTCTGGGAGATGCAAATCAAACTTGCAATGAGATATCACCTTACTTCTGTAGGAATGGCTTTTATCGAATAGACAAAAGACACATTCTGTCAAAGATAAAGAGGAACTGGGAGATTGTTCACTGTGGGCAAGAACAAAAATTAGTACAACCATGATGGAAAATAAAAATAGATATTCCGCAAACAGTTACAAAAAGGCCTACCAAATGATATGCTAATTCTGCTACTTGGATATTTATTAGCAGGGAATAAAATCAGTGTTTTGAAGAAACACTTGTATCCATATTCATTGCAGCACTTTTCAAAACAGCCAAGAAGTGAAACAATGTGAGCTTCTATCAATTGTTGAAATGATAAAACATACATCTTCACAATGGTATACTATTCAGCCATTAAAAAGAATGAAATCCTGTCACTTACAACATAATGCATTTGAGTTCATTCTGCCAACTGAAATACACCAGATACAGAAAGAAAAATGCTATGTGATCTGATTTATATGGAGAATCTAAAATTAGGAAAGCAGATCAAGAAAGTTTGAGGGCTGGAGAGATGGCTCAGCGGTTAAAGCACTTGCCTCCAGTGCCTAAGGCCCCCGGTACCCACATATGCCAGACCCACAAGGTGGTGGCCCTGGTGCTCTCTATCTATCTATCTATCTATCTATCTATCTATCTATCTATCTATCTATCTATCATCTATCTATCTGCTTGAGAAAATAATAAATAAAATATTTTAAAAAAAAGAAAGTTTGAGAAATAGGGAGTCAATTACTGTTATGTAAATCTATTTTTAAAAAATATTTTATATATTTATTTGCAAGGAGAGAGAGACAGAGAGGTGTAAAAGGCAGAGATATGGATATGCCAGGGCCTCTAGCCACTGAAAACAAACTCCATGGTTACTGGGAAATTGAATCCTGGTTATTAGGTTTTCCAGACAAGCACCTTAACTGCTGAGCCATCTCTCCAGCTCAGTTACGGTTACATTGGATCAAGAAACATAGTAGATTGATTCTAGACAACAATAGTGTTCCATACACAAACTTTAAAAAAAAAAAACAAGAAGGCTTGGGAAATTGCTCAATGGTTAAAGGTGCTTGCTTACACACCTTCATGCCCTGGTTCAATTCCCCAGCAACCACATAAAGCCTGCTATAAGAAAAGTTTGAAAATTTCTCCATTAGAAAATAAACATTGAGGAACATATGAGTTAGGCTGATATAAGCATTCCATAGAGAGTCCATGTTGGAAGCATTGCATCAGACCCCATTGTATCATACAGCTTCTAATGTTCTTAGGTATTGGTATAAAAGCAAGTTAGATACCTGCAAGTGCAAATTGTGTGTATATTGAAGAACTGCAGGTAAATCATTTTGGCACAAAACTTGTACATTGAAGAATGGAGGCATGTTTATTATAAACAAATCTGTCAGATTGATTTCCAGGCCCAAAGCATTTAGGGGCTGTTAGTATTCCCTGAAAAAAAATCACCCATTTACTCTCCAGATTATTCCATTCATAGCAAATGTCTGTGCAGGAGGGAGGAATACTAATTGAGGCCTTCGTGAAATTGTAAAGCAATTGGTACTCTCCTCCATGGACTTATTACTGGGTGTTTCTATGCAAGGCTGGCAGAAAATCGGGCCATGCATGATTTCCTCCTGAATTAGGGAAGCCACACTACAACTTACCACAATGGAAAAGACTTTGAGGCAGTTGCCAAGGATGTTTGGACAAGACACAGTTCCACAGCTTCCCACAGGGGAATCCTGACACATTTGTCACTTTCTAAATCAATCAGTCGCCTTGTTATTTTGCTAACTTTACCAATGGCAATCTCCTCTCCACATATTTATTGAAAGCCTTATTGAGGGGACTGGGCATCGAGAGAGACATATGTCCTAACTAGGTTTGTCTAGCTGCACTGGTCTCCATGAGCTCAGAAAATTCTAGCACTATCAAGATACAGCATCTTTTTTTTCTTTGTGCATCTGGCTTTACCTGGGTATTGAAGAATTGAACCAGGTTTGTGGGCTTTGGAGACAAGCACCTTAAATGCTGAGCCATCTATCCAGCCCTTTTTTGGTCTTTGCTATCCATAATTGCATACATTGTATGAGAAAATCTTATATGCCCCCCCAATACCTTCTTCCCATTCCTCAACCCACCAGGGACCCTCCTCGTGGGTGTATTAGATCTGTCCCTGGGTTAGGGGGTTATAAGTAGCACAGCAAAAGATAAGGTATCCTTAATTATTCACAGAGGAGTTTTCATAATTAAGCATCCTCTTATGCCTTGTCACAGATATAATACTTAGGGAGATTAATTTGATCATTGTCCAAAGACTGGACCCAAAGGGAGCATGGTGCAAATCCACTTGTGTCAAACACAGTAACAAAGCAAAATAGCATCAAATGATTTGGTATACATCTTACTCTTTTCATTGTTTTTTTCATATGACAGCTCATTTGACAGGAATCACCTCACGTGACTTGAGACAGTGCAGTGCGTGCTTACCACTGAATTGAGAGCCATAAAACATCCATTGAAGCCGCTATTAAGTCAGTGTGTCATTTGGATATGAGTCACATTGTGTCCCAGATAATGTGAGATACGATGAAGAATGAGCAAAGACTGTGTGGAAGGTTCTGTGCATACAAAACAATGATGGTATTATTGAACTTGAACAGTACCTGTGTAGGCAAGGATACATAGTATAATTCATTTAGCCTGAGAATTCCACCAAGAGTCCTAGAACTACATATACAAAGAACAAAACTCAGGGGTAAAACAAAGCAGACTGCTGTGGACATTGAAGGAGAGGACTTAGACCATTCTTGTTTATCTTCAAAGGCAAAGATGACCCCTGATGCCTCCAGGAATGTAGGACATCCAAGTTACATAAGCAGCTCTCGGAAATGCAGCACTTATTCTTGGTCAGATAACAGTGGGGGAAAGTTTTTATAATTCTGTTATATGTCGAACAGATAGTACCTGCTCAGAGAGTGGGAACTGAATGATGGCTGCTTTACTTGTAGAGACAGCAGATAGAGGTGGCAGGTTTGACTATAAAGCTGTAGACATAGGCAGAGAGAGGGGGGAGGTAGGTCATATTATCAAGCGGAAGATAATTTTAGTCTCAGACCCTGAAGCAGTGCATTGCCAATTCCCAATGAAACTATTAAATGTGTGTTTTTGAACATGCACACACATCACAAATGCAGAAAGAAAATGCTTACTATAGGGCAAGGCTGAGGAATTTGGCTGAAATTCTGAATAGCCGTATTGAAACTGCTCTAATTTTAAATTCCCTCTTGCAGCTGCAGCATCCTGCTCTGATCTCTATGAATACAACACATCAATTTAAATAAAAATAGTTATCTGCATCATGCTTCCCTTTACCAGCTGCAGAAGTCTATTAGAGGTATAGAAATAGTCATTGAAAATTAAAATAGTAATGTTCTCTTTTCTAGTCCCCAGGCTCTATCCAGCTTAACCTAATATCAACCAATGCCATTAGTTTCACATTAAACATGTAGATAAATCTAATTCTTCATTCTCATTTTGTGAAATAGGGAAGAAATATATTTTGAACAAGGCTTTTTCTGTTATTTGAGTTTTATACTAGGGTTGATTTTACAGTTGATATCAGCAAGAGTAGTTCCGTAACATAATTTTTCATCCTTAGAGAAGTTTCTTGGCCTTCTTCCTTCTATTCACTTCTAAAAGATATATCTGAACAAGGCTTTTATTGTCTTATATACCCTGTTTCTAGGCACTACATAAAAAGGCCACCTCAGTGCCTCACCCTTGTTTTCCCAAAGCATTGTAAGTCTCCACACTGATACCTATTTCAAAAATAGCAAAGGCCCTGCCTTCATGTGCTCCCATTTATGCTCCTAGTGAGGGTCACACAGTACATCCTTCCTGAAGTCATTGTGCAAATAGAAACAGACAGGACTGAGCACTTTGCCAGGCTGCATCCTTGTCTCTTCTAGGGCTTGGTGCTCTGCCTTGCACAGAGGAGACGCTTCGTAAGAGCTGTGGGCTAAAGTGCACTCAGTGGATTATAATGGATTTTACTTATCTGTGTTGGGCTAGTAGAGCCTAGAGAGAAGACATACCATTCATTAATCTTATTGTCAATAACTTCTGTAGGTAATGAAGCACATCTTGGTTCCAACCTCTCTCTCTGATTTTGCCTCATCTCCTGCTTCTCATCAGACCTCTGCTTGTCCCCACACTATAACCATTTGCCAAACTCCAGAACTCAAATATCAGTCTCTTTGGTAGAGTTTTACATAATATTTCTCCTATCAAAAATAATCTTCATAGTATCCTCTTCAACCTGCAGACTCGGGGATACACAGCTGTTTTGCAAAAGACCCTTTCCTCATGCACCAGGTAAGCTTTAATGAGTTCTCCTGCGCTGTTTTCACGCATCGAGCTTACTCTGTATTTACAGCCACGATGACTTCTAAATCACGTGGCCCCTGAACATCCAGACGCTCTTTATACCACATATATTGGAGTTATTGATAAAGTCCTAACTTTCTAATTATGTCCTTTGGGATCAAATCACTATTTGCCATCCTAGGCTTAGATATTTGGTCTTGAGATTCCTTTATTTGAAAAATTCTTCAACCTTGTCTGAATATTCCTGATCATATGTCTTGAACCTTCCATTGAGAATTTTCATATATCAACATGCAGTGTTTGGGTCATTATCCCCTCCCATTGCCTACTGTTGTCTCCCCTCCCCTGCCTCCATTCCACCGAAATCCTTTCTTCATTTCAAAGTTTCCTCTTATATTTTGTTGCTTCTCTCTCTTAAATTTTGATTTTTTTTCTCTCCTTTTTAGTCCCCCTTCAGTATTATCCATGCTGATTTGGTGTTGGGCTCAGCATATTATTACTTTTGGAAGTAACAATAGCTGACAGCTGTTGCTAGGAGGTTATACAACGAATAATCACTTCATGTCTGGAGGATAGTGTCTCAGTATGCTTCTCCATCCCCCCCCCCCCGACTCTTACACTCTTCTTGGCCCCTCTTCTGTAATGCTCCCTGAGCCCTGGAGGGTATGACAGTAATGTCCCATTTAGAGCGAAGCACTCAGCACACTGATGAGTTTTGAGTATTCGCAGTGTCCACTTCCAGCTGCACAAAGAAGCTTCTCAGGCTAGTGGTAAAAGCAGCATTAATCTATGGGCACACACATAACATAAATTGTGTTTGTTCTTTTTTGTTTGTTTGTTTTCATGGTAGGGTTGCACTCTGGCCCAGACTAATTTGAAACTCAATCTGTAATCTCAAGGTGGCCTCAAACTCACAGCAATCCTCTTACCTCTGCCTCCCATGTGCTGGGATTAAAGGTGTGTACCACCACACCTGGCCATAACATAAATTTGGGGTGGCAATTTGATGTGCACAGCATATCCATTTAGTCAGATGACAGTAGTAGCCTCCCTCTATGGCCTAAGACATTCCAGCCATAGGCTTTCAACTAGGTTTTCAGTTACAAGTATGAGTCCTGTGATCAAAAGAGCAGTACGTCAACCCTGTACCAATGATGCCATCATTGCTCCAGTAAGTGTATATCTTGCCTGGCTGGTCAGTTGTGAAGCAAACATGATAGATCCACTGTGGGGTAAGACTTGATGACATTTCTATCCCAGAAGCCTGCATATATTTTCCAGAACTATGACAACTAGCCATCAGGGAAAAGCTTCCAGCCCATTCCAGTCTGATTACTCAGTGTCTTGATACTGAAGCATGTGGTGTCTTCAGCAATAGGGTCTTATCTCCACCTTCAGAGTGTCATCTTCTAGCCTAGAAACTAGTTAATTGCTGCTTCAAAATGTGTGATGTCCACATGAATGAACTAGCACTGTGATGGTGGATAATAAGCACCATCAAGAAGTAAACATATCTGATTTTAGTAAGGTCTGTGTGTGGGTCTTACAATAGCTTCTATCACAATATGCTTTCAGAAGTATCTTTACAGAGGATCACAGATTTATATGTGTAATACATTCCTCTCTCCACCCTCATTGGTCTGTAACAGTTAAGATCTATAGGATTGTTGTTGCCTCCTATCAATTAAACCCCACAGCTAGGATATTAAGGTCTTTAAAAGGGAAATTGTTGTTTAGCCCACTGGAGTTGAGAGCACATGAGTCGAAAGCCCACATCAGTAAATAATCACTGTAAGGTTACATTATTCACCTGGACAAATTGCACAAACTAGATGCTCATTGTTTTAATTAAGCTCTAGAGCTATTCCAATTAAGGCAAAACTAGAAAGCTGTGAAGGAAAAGAAAACTTGAACCAGGGAGTTTGAATATCTGAACTAGAAAAAGATGCTGAGGAAACTGAATAGTCAATTGTATGTCAGATAGAAAGTCCATTTCAGAAGTCAGAATGCAGGAGTTGATTTTCATTGTCTCCACACATCAGCATACTTTACGGCTTAATAAGGTGGATCCTTCCTGTGTCCAGAAATATCAGAAAGTTAAGAACTGCTTAGTAAGCCTGTTTTGCAGATACTTGAAAATATTATAAAAAGAAATTAAAATGTTACACAGAAGGCACTGGTGAGTCAATGAAGGGATTTAAAAGAAGAGATGAATAATGTGTGATTATTTCATTTGAGATTTAAAACTGATTGAAGTCATGGATAATTAATAATGCCTTCAAAAAGATTTAGAAATATCGACTCCATCTTCTAGAGATCTAAGAGAATGATACTGTTAAACGCTCAGCTCAGACTTATATGAAGCTCCTACTGTGTGTCAGTCTACATTTTATCTCCAAGGTCTATGGAAACCTATGGGATTCAGAGAGGCCTTATTTCCATCTCAAAGAAAATAGAAGCTTCCACAGTGTTCTACTGCCTTCCAGATGTCACAAACCAGAATTTGAACTCGGTATATTGTACCCCAAACATTAGGAGAAAGTTTCCTTGACAATAAGCAAAGATCACCTATTTTATTATCCCAGACAATTAACACTTTTAACTTTGTTCTGCAACAGAGAAAACTGGATCATAAAAAGAGGAAAGACTTGCCATCATTCAAGCACAGAGCTAAGATTAAAGACCAGGTCTTTCTCAGACTATATGAGCTTAGATATAGTACTTGTGTGTCTTACTGCACTAACTGTGGGTAAGGAGGCAAAGAGTTATTTCACTTTTATGAAATTAAGCAAACGACTTTTAACCAGATCATCAGTGTACTGGGAACGTGTGGCCATAGATATCTCTTTGAGTGGTTTTAGGCAAGCTCTGATCTGTCACCTCAGTCTCTGCTGAAAACTCAATCAATAGCCCATACTAGCCTCACATGTGTGATTCTCCTGCCTTGATTTGCCAAGAGCTAGCATTATAGACAGGCACTACCCTGCCTGGCTACTCATTGTTTTAAGGTCAAACTCACTCAGACAGGCTTATATTTTTATGAGTTTTCTCTTTTCAACTTATTTATGATTTTGAAAATAGTTGCTATCAAGAATTATTGGAACAAGTTGCTGAAATGATGTTAATGCATTTTTATATAGTTTTATAACTGACCGGAAAAAAGTCTCCCCAGCTCCATCTTTCTATCCACTTACCTTTTGGTAAGTTATTTAATCTCTCCATGATTTAGCTTCCTTATCTGTAAAATACAAGTGTTCATAATGTCTACTTCATAAGGAAGCTCTGGAATAAACTAAGAAATATATCTGTGATATTTAGCAAGTCTTAGCTCAAAGTAAAGTCTCTTCTCCAATGTCAAACCCATCATCTCTGATGGTGATTTCAAGGAGAACACTGTGTGTCAGCTCTGGGTCAGCCAGGCTCCTCAAAATTCTCATTTCAAAGTTTCCAAAATGGATGGACATGTAAAGGGAAGCCCTGACCTGAAATGCCAGCAGCGATTTTTTTTTTTTGCAGATCTAAATTGTTTTACACTAGAAAATGAAAATGCTATGGTTAGCACCATTATTGGGTCTGTGTTTATGTTTTTGCCTTTAGCCAGGACAAGAAGAGAAAGGATACTGAAGTAAATGAAATCACTAAATGCCAAGTGGCCTTAGGATAAGGAGTAATATTAATGGTAGCCTATCTAAATAAGTTTCTGTCCTTCTGATGGAGACCACATTCATCTGTCTCTTTGAGTAGCTTTGGGTAAATATGACAATAGCAGAGGGATTGTTGTTTGACTTTAGAAAAGGGATTGATAACTATTACATGGGATGTGGGTGACTGCTGGATGCGATGGGCGGACATTTCTGGCATAGGACATGAACAGATCAATGAGAGCAATCAATCAAAGGGCATGAAGGCAACATACTTCACTGTTATTAGAAACTGGAGTAGTTAAAAAAGCAAGAATAAAATTAGAAAAAATACCTTGGAAAGTAATAAATATACCAGGCAAAGACATTTAGCTTGTCTAGTATTCAGGATGTAGCCATGAGAAATTTCTGGACAATGGACTGATATGCTGAAAATTGAGCTTCATTCAATATGATAAAGCAACCCTAGAAATGTCCTGTAAAAAGCAAGTGCCTCTAACTATCGATATTGTAGCATGTTCTTAAAATGCTGTGCTTAGATTTGATGTTGTGCTACAAGAGTAAAGAGGACAAGAGAAGACATCTGACCTGATGAATAGGTGTGTTAGTATAGAGGTTGGTACTGGTTTCAAAAGTATGTACAAATAATCTGGTCAACCAGTTGTAGTCATTAAAAATATTTTACTTGGTATATGTCAATCAGAATTCACTGTTTCTTTTTAAAATATATTATGACCAGATGAATCTGACAGTATGTTCTAGAGTAGATAGAAGTGAGGAGAATGTGCATGTGACAGACAAGTTTGGAAACTAGAACACATGCTGTGGGAAAGGGAGAGGATTTAGGAGCAAGCCTAGGATAGAAAGAGGGGAGAGAGAATGAGACCCAGGAGTAGAAAGAAGAGAGGAAGGAGTCCAAGATGGCCTAGCCCTGCTGTCAGAATGACCTCTGGGAGCCAGAAACGATCAGGATTAGGAGAAGAAAATTCAGTGAGGACTCTCAACCTGAGGTTTCTTTGAATATCCTAGAGAGACATCCAACAAAAATTGGAAAAATGGCTGTACTTCCAGTTCCTATGGAAAAGAACACAGGATTTTCTCCCCTTGGAAAGTTGTTTTTACATGTAAATATAAAGTTCAACATTCTATGAATAGAGATGTTTAGGAAGAAAGGAGCAGAACTATTTAATATTTGTGATAGTATACTATTAAACACAATTGGGAAATGCTATAGAAATGCTTAGGTTTTATAATTCCAAAACAAGAGATTTTTCCCTTAAATATCTTTAGGAAGGTACTGCTAATTTATGATTAAAATTGAATGCTCAGAAATGACTGTTATGTCTCTATGTCTCTTCTAAATATCATCTGTTATTTTTTAAAAATATTTTATTTGTTCATTTCAAGGAGAGAGAGAGAGAGAGAGAGAGAGAGAGAGAGAGAGAGAGAGAGAGAGAGAACACCAGGGCCACCACCTTGTGGGTCTGGCATATGTGGGTCCTGGGGAATTGAACCCGGGGCCTTAGGCACTGGAGGCAAGTGCCCTACCCACTGAGCAATCTCTCCAGCCCACATCTGTTATTTTTTAATACCACTTATATTAATTTTTAGAGAGACAATGCATGTTTGGATTATATATTTTCAAATATTAATAGTTACTATCATCTCTTGATCTGTTCTTGTATGACTTATCTTCAAATTTGTGTTTCACTCTTGAGTTGAATATTTCTGAGATATACTGCTAGGGATTTTCCACTCAATCTTGACAAGTATTTTCTGTCCTATTGTGTTTATAACAAACTTCAGTACAGTATTACCTTCGTGTCTGGCTAAAATCTCTTGATAATACAGAAATTTAATAAAGACATTCATGACAAAACACAGATTCTTTTTTTAACTTCATGAAGACTCGAAGTTTTAAATTCAGGAGATGAAGACCACTTAACAACAAGAAGTCATTTTGGTATATATATTTTTTCCCTCTATTTAGGTAGACCAAATCTGAGACACACATGGTAAACTATCATGGTGATTTAGGTTGTCAGTACATCATTGTCATGGCTTGTTTGGGTTGGTATAATACAATAACATACACTTGTTTGTTTATAAACAACAAAACATTATTCCCATGGTTCAGCAGGCTGGGAGTCTGAAACCAGGATGTCATGGTGGCTGGTTCTGACTATGACCCCTTTACAGTTTGCTGTTGTTTTCTATGAATGTCCTTCTGCAGTGGGAAAATGGTTAGAAGGTTATCTGGGACATTATTTTTAAATAAGGATATTAATATCTCCCCAATTTCCTATCTTCTGATACCATCATATCAGAGCCTGAGGTTTCAAAATATAAATTATTCAGTCTATTGTACTGAGCTCCCTCTACCCCATATGTAGTTTGATGGTTTATTTTTTTATTGCTAAAGAAAATAAGGTAGAAATTTTTTTAGAAAGTGAACTCTTAAATTAGATATAATGTCCATATCAAAATTTATCAATTATTTACTCTCTTTGGTAAAGTTACTTGATGCATCTCTCTTCACAATATATTGAGGTGATGCTAACCATTTTTCCATTAGTTTTGGTGACATTGAACACAGATGGTTTTATCTCATATCACTGTGAATACCGGTGAATACTTGGGACACTTGATTGACCTTCTTACATTGTGTACCACACAAAGAAAAGTTTTGTCACTCTTATTGCTTTAAGTCCCCTTTTTTAAATTGGTTCCTTGATGTTCTTCCTTGGGACATATATTCTCCCTAACCACCCTTTACTCAAATTTATTCTGCAACTGCATCCTGTCCAGTCTGTGGTATATACACTGCATGTTCTTTTTTTTTTTCAGGTTTTTTTTTAATTGTCCATAATGAGTTACATTATTTAGTCGGCAAACCATGCGTTGTTATCCCGAATTCCCCACTTCCCCCCCTCCCCATCCCTGATCAGTTGTATATCCTCCTCTGTGGGCTGTCTGTATTAGTCCTTGTGGCAAGGGATCCTGTATATCTTAGTACTCATCCCGGTCTTCCTGGCTCAAGTGTGTTGTTACTGATGGGTGCCATGCCTCCGGACAGTCTCCCCCACCACGGCTCTCACAATCTTTCCGCCCCCTCTTCCGCTCAGTTCCCTGAGTCGTGGTGGGTGAGTAATAAGGCTGCTTT